>CAKAJE020000432.1:0-311634 GCA_916610135.2 Macropis europaea | reverse complement strand
GCTATCTGAAATAGGAGCGACGTAAATTAAACAAAAGTGATACAATTTCGCTGAATCCTTATATTAACCAAAATATAAAATGATCTAATCAGGTCTCTGATTGCCCTATCATAGAAGTTCAATAGTGCATTTTACTCGCCATTTCATGCGCTTTGAGATGCCGCTTAGCCCAATACGCTGTCTGAAATAGAAGCGACGTAAATTGAACAAATGTGATAGAATTTCGGTGAATTCTTATATTAACCAAAATATAAAATGATCTAATCGGGTCTCTGATTGCCCTATCATAGAAGTTTAACAGTGCATTTTACTCGCCATTCCTCGCGTTTTAAGATGCCGCCAAGCCCAGTACGCTAGCTGAAATAGGAACGACGTAAATTGAAAAATGTGATAGAATTTTGCTGAATTCTTAAATTAACCATTATATAAAATGATCTAATCGGGTCTCTGTTTGCCCTACCCTAGAAGTTTAATAGTGCATTTTACTCGCCATTTGATGCACTTTGAGATGCTGCTTAGCCCAATACGCTAACTGAAATAGGAGCGACCGGTAAATTGAACAAATGTGATAGAATTTCACTGAATTCTTATATTAACCAAAAATATAAAATGATCTAATCGGGTCTCTGATAGCCCTATCATAGAAGTTTAATAGTGTATTTTACTCGCCATTCCACGCGCTTTAAGATGCCGCCTAGCCCAGTACGCTATCTGAAAGAGGAGCGACGTAAGTTGAACAAATGTGATAGAATTACGCTGAATTCTTATATTAACCGTAATATAAAATGATCTAATCGGGTCTCTGTTTGCCCTACCCTAGAAGTTTAATAGTGCATTTTACTCGTCATTTCATGCGCTTGAGATGCCGCATAGCCCAATACGCTATCTGAAATAGGAACGACGTAAATTGAACAAATGTGATAGAATTTTTCTGAATTCTTAAATTAACCATAATATAAAATGATCTAATCGGGTCTCTGTTTGCCCTACCCTTGAAGTTTAATAGTGCATTTTACTCGCCATTCCACGCGCTTTATGATGCAGCCTAACCCAGTACGCTATCTGAAATAGGAGCGACGTAAATTGAACAAATGTGTATAGAATTTCACTGAATTCTTATATTAACCAAAATATGAAATAATCTAATCGGGTCTCTGATACCCCTATCATAGAAGTTTAATAGTGCATTTTACTCGCCATTCCACGCGCTTTAAGATGCCGCCTAGCCCAGTACGCTATCTGAAATAGTAGCGACGTAAATTGAACAAATGTGATAGAATTTCGCTGAATTCTTAAATTAACCATAATATAAAATGATTTAATCGGGTCTTTGTTTGCCCTACCCTCGAAGTTTAATAGTGCATTTTACTCGCCATTTCATGCGCTTTCAGATGCCGCTAAGCCCAATAAGCTATCTGAAATAGGAGCGACGTAAATTGAACAAATGTGAGAGAATTTCCCTGAAATCTTATATTAAACAAAATATAAAATGATCTAATCGGGTCTCTGATTGCCCTATCATAGAAGTTTAATAGTGCATTTTACTCGCCATTCCACGCGCTTTAAGATGCCGCCTAGCCCAGTACGCTATCTGAAATAGGAGCGACGTAAATTGAACAAATGTGATAGAATTTCCCTCAATTCTTATATTAACCAAAATATAAAATGATCGAATCAGGTCTCTGATTGCCCTATCATAGAAGTTTAATAGTGCATTGTACTCGCCATTCCACGCGCTTTCAGATTCCGCCTAGCCCAGTACGCTATCTGAAATAGGAGCGACGTAAATTGAACAAATGTGATAGAATTTGGCTGAATTCTTATATTAACCAAAATATAAAATGATCTAATCGGGTCTCTGATTGCCCTATCATAGAAGTTTAGTAGTGCATTTTACTCGCCCTTCCACGCGCATTGAGATGCCGCCTAGCCCAGTACGCTATCTGAAATAGGAGCGACGTAAATTGAACAAATGTGATAGAATTTCCCTGAAATCTTATATTAAACAAAATATAAAATGATCTAATCGGGTCTCTGATTGCCCTAGCATAGAAGTTTAATAGTGCATTTTACTCGCCATTCCGCGCGCTTTAGGATGCCGCCTAGCCCAGTACGCTATCTGGAATAGGAGCGACGTAAATTGAACAAATGTGATAGAATTTTGCTGAATTCTTTAATTAACCAAAATGTAAAATGATCTAATCGGGTTTCTGTTCGCCCTCGCCTAGAAGTTTAATAGTGCATTTTATTCGCCATATCATGCGCTTTGAGGTGCCGCTTAGCCCAATACGCTATCTGGAATAGGAGCGACGTAAATTGAACAAATGTGATAGAATTTCCGTGAATTCTTATATTAACCGTAATATAAAATAATCTATTCGGGTTTCTGTTCGCCCTACCCCAGAAGTTTAATAGAGCATTTCACTCGTCAATCCATGCGCTTTGAGATGCCGCTTACCCCAATACGCTATCTGAAATAGGAGCGACGTAAATTGAACAAATGTGATAGAATTTCGCTGAATTCTTATATTAACCAAAATACAAAATGATCTAATCGGGTCTCTGATTGCCCTATCTTAGAAGTTTAATAGTGCATTTTACTCGCCATTCTACGCGCTTTAAGATGCCGCCTAGCCCAGTACGCTATCTGAAACAGGAGCTACGTAAGTCGAACAAATGTGACAGAATTACGCTGAATTCTTATATTAACCTTAATGTAAAATGATCTAATCTGGTCTCTGTTCGCCCTACCCTAGAAGTTTAATAGTGCATTTCACTCGTCATTTCATGCGCTTTGAGATGCCGCTTAGCCCAATAAGCTATCTGAAATAGGAGCGACGTAAATTGAACAAATGTGATAGAATTTCGCTGAATTCTTATATTAACCGAAATATAAAATGATCTAATCGGGTCTCTGATTGCCCTATCATAGAAGTTTAATAGTGCATTTTACTCGCCATTCCGCGCGCTTTAAGATACCGCCTAGCCCAGTATGCTATCTGAAATAGGAACTACGTAAATTGAACAAATGTGATAGAATTTTGCTGAATTCTTAAATTAAGCATAATATAAAATGATCTAATCGGGTCTCTGATTGCCCTACACTAGAAGTATAATAGTGCATTTTACTCGCCATTTCATGCGCTTTGAGATGCCGCCTAGCCCAGTACGCTATCTGAAAGAGGAGCGACGTAAGTTGAACAAATGTGATAGAATTACGCTGAATTCTTATATTAACCGTAATATAAAATGATCTATTCGTGTTTCTGTTCGCCCTACCCCAGAAGTTTAATAGAGCATTTCACTCGTCAATCCATGCGCTTTGAGATGCCGCTTAGCCCAATACGCTATCTGAAATAGGAGCGACGTAAATTGAACAAATGTGATAGAATTTCGCTGAATTCTTATATTAACCTAAACATAAAATGATCTAATCGGGTCTCTGATTGCCCTATCATAGAAGTATAATAGTGCATTTTACTCGCCATTCCACGCGCTTTAAGATGCCGCCTAGCCCAGGACGCTATCTGAAATAGGAGCCACGTAAGTTGAACAAATGTGACAGAGTTACGCTGAATTCTTATATTAACCGCAATATAAAATGATCTAATCGGGTCTCTGTTTGCCTTATCCTAGAAGTTTAATAGTGCATTTACTCGCCATTTCATGCGCTTTGAGATGCCGCTTAGCCCAGTACGCTATCTGAAATAGGAGCGACGTAAATTGAACAAATGTGATAGAATTTCGCTTAATTCTTATATTAACCAAAATATAAAATGATCTAATCGGGGCTCTGATAGCCCTATCATAGAAGTTTAATAGTGCATTTTACTCGCCATTCCACGCGCTTTAAGATGCCGCCTAGCCCAGTACGCTATCTGAAAGAGGAGCGACGTAAGTTGAACAAATGTGATAGAATTACGCTGAATTCTTATATTAACCGTAATATAAAATGATCTATTCGGGTTTCTGTTTGCCCTACCCCAGAAGTTTAATAGAGCATTTCACTCGTCAATCCATGCGCTTTGAGATGCCGCTTAGCCCAATACGCTATCTGAAATAGGAGCGACGTAAATTGAACAAATGTAATAGAATTTCGCTGAATTCTTATATTAACCAAAATATAAAATGATCTAATCGGGTCTCTGATTGCCCTATCATAGAAGTTTAATTGTGCATTTTACTCGCCATTCCACGCGCTTTAAGATGCCGCCTATCCGAGTACGCTATTTGAAATAGGAGGGACGTAAATTGAACAAATGTGATAGAATTTCCCTGAATTCTTATATTAACCTTAATGTAAAATGATCTAATCGGGTCTCTGTTCGCCCTACCCTAGAAGTTTAATAGTGCATTTCACTCGTCATTTCATGCGCTTTGAGTTGCCGCTTAGCCCAATACGCTATCTGAAATAGGAGCGACGTAAATTGAACAATTGTGATAGAATTTCGCTGAATTTTTATATTAACCAAAATATAAAATGATCTAATCGGGTCTCTGATTGCCCTATCATAGAAGTTTAATAGTGCATTTTACTCGCCTTTCCACGCGTTTTAAGATGCCGCCTAGCACAGTACGCTATCTGAAATAGGAGCGACGTAAATTGAACAAATGTGATAGAATTTCGCTGAATTCTTAAATTAACCATAATATAAAATCATTTAATCGGGTCTTTGTTTGCCCTACCCTAGAAGTTTAATAGTGCATTTTACTCGCCATTTCATGCGCTTTCAGATGCTGCTAAGCCCAATAAGCTATCTGATATAGGAGCGACGTAAATTGAACAAATGTGTCAGAATTTCCCTGAAATTTTATATTAAACAAAATATAAAATGATCTAATCGGGTCTCTGATTGCCCCATCATAGAAGTTTAATAGTGCATTTTACTCGCCTTTCCACGCGCTTTAAGATGCCGCCTAGCCCAGTACGCTATCTGAAATAGGAACGACGTAATTGAACAAATGTGATAGAATTTTGATGACTTCTTAAATTAATCATAATATAAAATGATCTAATCGGGTCTCTGTTTGCCCTACCCTAGAAGGTTAATAGTGCATTTTACTCGCCATTTCATGCGCTTTCAGATGCCGCTTAGCCCAATACGCTATCTTTAATAGAAGCGACGTAAATTGAACAAATGTGATAGAATTTCGCTGAATTCTTACATTAACCATAATATAAAATGATCTAATCGGGTCTCTATTTGCCCTACCCTAGAAGTTTAATAGTGCATTTCACTCGTCATTTCATGCGCTTTGAGATGCCGCTTAGCCCAATACGCTATCTGGAATAGGAGCGACGTAAATTGAACAAATGTGATAGAATTTCCGTGAATTCTTATATTAACCGTAATATAAAATAATCTATTCGGGTTTCTGTTCGCCCTACCCCAGAAGTTTAATAGAGCATTTCACTCGTCAATCCATGCGCTTTGAGATGCCGCTTACCCCAATACGCTATCTGAAATAGGAGCGACGTAAATTGAACAAATGTGATAGAATTTCGCTGAATTCTTATATTAACCAAAATACAAAATGATCTAATCGGGTCTCTGATTGCCCTATCTTAGAAGTTTAATAGTGCATTTTACTCGCCATTCTACGCGCTTTAAGATGCCGCCTAGCCCAGTACGCTATCTGAAACAGGAGCTACGTAAGTTGAACAAATGTGACAGAATTACGCTGAATTCTTATATTAACCTTAATGTAAAATGATCTAATCTGGTCTCTGTTCGCCCTACCCTAGAAGTTTAATAGTGCATTTCACTCGTCATTTCATGCGCTTTGAGATGCCGCTTAACCCAATAAGCTATCTGAAATAGGAGCGACGTAAATTGAACAAATGTGATAGAATTTCGCTGAATTCTTATATTAACCGAAATATAAAATGATCTAATCGGGTCTCTGATTGCCCTATCATAGAAGTTTAATAGTGCATTTTACTCGCCATTCCGCGCGCTTTAAGAGACCGCCTAGCCCAGTATGCTATCTGAAATAGGAACTACGTAAATTGAACAAATGTGATAGAATTTTGCTGAATTCTTAAATTAAGCATAATATAAAATGATCTAATCGGGTCTCTGATTGCCCTACACTAGAAGTATAATAGTGCATTTTACTCGCCATTTCATGCGCTTTGAGATGCCGCCTAGCCCAGTACGCTATCTGAAAGAGGAGCGACGTAAGTTGAACAAATGTGATAGAATTACGCTGAATTCTTATATTAACCGTAATATAAAATGATCTATTCGTGTTTCTGTTCGCCCTACCCCAGAAGTTTAATAGAGCATTTCACTCGTCAATCCATGCGCTTTGAGATGCCGCTTAGCCCAATACGCTATCTGAAATAGGAGCGACGTAAATTGAACAAATGTGATAGAATTTCGCTGAATTCTTATATTAACCAAAACATAAAATGATCTAATCGGGTCTCTGATTGCCCTATCATAGAAGTATAATAGTGCATTTTACTCGCCATTCCACGCGCTTTAAGATACCGCCTAGCCCAGGACGCTATCTGAAATAGGAGCCACGTAAGTTGAACAAATGTGACAGAGTTACGCTGAATTCTTATATTAACCGCAATATAAAATGATCTAATCGGGTCTCTGTTTGCCTTATCCTAGAAGTTTAATAGTGCATTTTACTCGCCATTTCATGCGCTTTGAGATGCCGCTTAGCCCAGTACGCTATCTGAAATAGGAGCGACGTAAATTGAACAAATGTAATAGAATTTCGCTGAATTCTTATATTAACCAAAATATAAAATGATCTAATCGGGTCTCTGATTGCCCTATCATAGAAGTTTAATTGTGCATTTTACTCGCCATTCCACGCGCTTTAAGATGCCGCGTATCCGAGTACGCTATTTGAAATAGGAGGGACGTAAATTGAACAAATGTGATAGAATTTCCCTGAATTCTTATATTAACCTTAATGTAAAATGATCTAATCGGGTCTCTGTTCGCCCTACCCTAGAAGTTTAATAGTGCATTTCACTCTTCATTTCATGCGCTTTGAGTTGCCGCTTAGCCCAATACGCTATCTGAAATAGGAGCGACGTAAATTGAACAATTGTGATAGAATTTCGCTGAATTTTTATATTAACCAAAATATAAAATGATCTAATCGGGTCTCTGATTGCCCTATCATAGAAGTTTAATATTGCATTTTACTCGCCATTCTACGCGCTTTAAGATGCCGCCTAGCCCAGTACGCTATCTGAAACAGGAGCTACGTAAGTTGAACAAATGTGACAGAATTACGCTGAATTCTTATATTAACCTTAATGTAAAATGATCTAATCTGGTCTCTGTTCGCCCTACCCTAGAAGTTTAATAGTGCATTTCACTCGTCATTTCATGCGCTTTGAGATGCCGCTTAGCCCAATAAGCCATCTGAAATAGGAGCGACGTAAATTGAACAAATGTGATAGAATTTCGCTGAATTCTTATATTAACCAAAATATAAAATGATCTAATCGGGTCTCTGATTGCCCTATCATAGAAGTTTAATAGTGCATTTTACTCGCCATTCCGCGCGCTTTAAGATACCGCCTAGCCCAGTATGCTATCTGAAATAGGAACTACGTAAATTGAACAAATGTGATAGAATTTTGCTGAATTCTTAAATTAAGCATAATATAAAATGATCTAATCGGGTCTCTGATTGCCCTACACTAGAAGTATAATAGTGCATTTTACTCGCCATTTCATGCGCTTTGAGATGCCGCCTAGCCCAGTACGCTATCTGAAAGAGGAGCGACGTAAGTTGAACAAATGTGATAGAATTACGCTGAATTCTTATATTAACCGTAATATAAAATGATCTATTCGTGTTTCTGTTCGCCCTACCCCAGAAGTTTAATAGAGCATTTCACTCGTCAATCCATGCGCTTTGAGATGCCGCTTAGCCCAATACGCTATCTGAAATAGGAGCGACGTAAATTGAACAAATGTGATAGAATTTCGCTGAATTCTTATATTAACCAAAACATAAAATGATCTAATCGGGTCTCTGATTGCCCTATCATAGAAGTATAATAGTGCATTGTTCTCGCCATTCCACGCGCTTTAAGATGCCGCCTAGCCCAGTACGCTATCTGAAATAGGAGCGACGTAAATTGAACAAATGTGATAGAATTTCGCTGAATTCTTATATTAACCAAAATATAAAATGATCTAATCGGGGCTCTGATAGCCCTATCATAGAAGTTTAATAGTGCATTTGACTCGCCATTCCACGCGCTTTAAGATGCTGCCTAGCCCAGCACGCTATCTGAAAGAGGAGCGACGTAAGTTGAACAAATGTGATAGAATTACGCTGAATTCTTATATTAACCGTAATATAAAATGATCTATTCGGGTTTCTGTTCGCCCTACCCCAGAAGTTTAATAGAGCATTTCACTCGTCAATCCATGCGCTTTGAGATGCCGCTTAGCCCAATACGCTATCTTAAATAGGAGCGACGTAAATTGAACAAATGTAATAGGATTTCGCTGAATTCTTATATTAACCAAAATATAAAATGATCTAATCGGGTCTCTGATTGCCCTATCATAGAAGTTTAATAGTGCATTTTACTCGCCATTCCACGCGCTTTAAGATGCCGCATTTCCGAGTACGCTATTTGAAATAGGAGGGACGTAAATTGAACAAATGTGATAGAATTTCCCTGAATTCTTATATTAACCTTAATGTAAAATGATCTAATCGGGTCTCTGTTTGCCTTACCCTATAAGTTTAATAGTGCATTTCACTCGTCATTTCATGCGCTTTGAGATGCCGCTTAGCCCAATAAGCTATCTGAAATAGGAGCGACGTAAATTGAACAAATGTGTTAGAATTCCACTGAATTCTTATATTAACCAAAATATGAAATGATCTAATCGGGTCTCTGATACCCCTATCATAGAAGTTTAATAGTGCATTTTACTCGCCATTCCACGCGCTTTAAGATGCCGCCTAGCCCAGTACGCTATCTGAAAGAGGAGCGACGTAAGTTGAACAAATGTGATAGAATTACGCTGAATTCTTATATTAACCGTAATATAAAATGATCTAATCGGGTCTCTGTTTGCCTTATTCTAGAAGTTTAATAGTGCATTTTACTCGTCATTTCATGCGCTTTGAGATGACGCATAGCCCAATACGCTATCTGGAATAGGAGCGACGTAAATTGAACAAATGTGATAGAATTTCCGTGAATTCTTATATTAACCGTAATATAAAATGATCTATTCGGGTTTCTGTTCGCCCTACCCCAGAAGTTTAATAGAGCATTTCACTCGTCAATCCATGCGCTTTGAGATGCCGCTTAGCCCAATACGCTATCTGAAATAGGAACGACGTAAATTGAACAAATGTGATAGAATTTTTCTGAATTCTTAAATTAACCATAATATAAAATGATCTAATCGGGTCTGTTTGCCCTACCATTGAAGTTTAATAGTGCATTTTACTCGCCATTTTATGCGCTTTGAGATGCCGCTTAGCCCAATACGCTATCTGAAATAGGTGCGACGTAAATTGAACAAATGTGATAGAATTTCCGTGAATTCTTATATTAACCAAAATATAAAATGATCTAATCGGGTCTCTGATTGCCCTATCATAGAAGTTTGAAAGTGCATTTTACTCGACATTCCACGCGCTTTAAGTTGCCGCCTAGCCCAGTACGCTATCTGAAATAGGAGCTACGTATGTTGAACAAATGTGACAGAATTACGCTGAATTCTTATATTAACCGCAATGTAAAATGATCTAATCGGGTCTCTGTTTGCCTTATCCTAGAAGTTTAATAGTGCATTTTACTCGCCATTTCATGCGCTTTGAGATGCCGCTTAGCCCAGTACGCTATCTGAAATATGAGCGACGTAAATTGAACAAATGTGATAGAATTTCGCTGAATTCTTATATTAACCGCAATATAAAATGATCTAATCGGGTCTCTGTTTGCCTTATCCTAGAAGTTTAATATTGCATTTTACTCGCCATTTCATGCGCTTTGAGATGCCGCTTAGCCCAGTACGCTATATGGAATAGGAGCGACGTAAATTGAACAAATGTGATAGAATTTCCGTGAATTCTTATATTAACCGTAATATAAAATGATCTATTCGGGTTTCTGTTCGCCCTACCCCAGAAGTTTAATAGAGCATTTCACTCGTCAATCCATGCGCTTTGAGATGCCGCTTAGCCCAATACGCTATCTGAAATAGGAGCGACGTAAATTGAACAAATGTGATAGAATTTCGCGGAATCCTTATATTAACCAAAATACAAAATGATCTAATCGGGTCTCTGATTGCCCTATCATAGAAGTTTAATAGTGCATTTTACTCGCCATTCTACGCGCTTTAAGATGCCGCCTAGCCCAGTACGCTATCTGAAATAGGAGGGACGTAAATTGAACAAATGTGATAGAATTTCGCTGAATTCTTATATTAACCAAAATATAAAATGATCTAATCGGGTCTCTGATTGCCCTATCATAGAAGTATAATAGTGAATTTTACTCGCCATTCCACGCGCTTTAAGATGCCGCCTAGCCCAGTACGCTATCTGAAATAGGAGCTACGTAAGTTGAACAAATGTGTCAGAGTTACGCTGAATTCTTATATTAACCGCAATATAAAATGATCTAATCGGGTCTCTGTTTGCCTTATCCTAGATGTTTAATAGTGCATTTTACTCGCCATTTCATGCGCTTTGAGATGCCGCTTAGCCCAATACGCTATCTGAAATAGGAGCTACGTAAGTTGAACAAATGTGACAGAATTACGCTGAATTCTTATATTTACCGTAATATAAAATGATCTAATCGGTTCTCTGATTGCCCTACCATAGAAGTTTAATGGTGCATTTTACTCGCCATTCCACGCGCTTTAAGTTGCTGCCTAGCCCAGTACGCTATCTGAAATAGGAGCTAAGTAAGTTGAACAAATGTGACAGAATTACGCTGAATTCTTATATTTACCGTAATATAAAATGATCTAATCGGGTCTCTGTTTGCCTTATCCTAGATGTTTAATAGTGCATTTTACTCGCTATTTCATGCGCTTTGAGATGCCGCTTAGCCCAATACGCTATCTGAAATAGGAGCTACGCAAATTGAACAAATGTGATACAATTTCGCTGAATTCTTATATTAACCTCAATGTAAAATGATCTAATCGGGTCTTCGTTCGCCCTACCCTAGAAGTTTAATAGTGCATTTCACTTGTCATTTCATGCGCTTTTAGATGCCGCTTAGCCCAATAAGCTATCTGCAATAGGAGCGACGTAAATTGACCAAATGTGATAGAATTTCGCTGAATTCTTATATTAACCAAAATATAAAATGATCTAATCGGGTCTCTGATTGCCCTATCATAGAAGTTTAATAGTGAATTTTACTCGCCATTCCACGCGCTTTAAGATGCCGCTTAGCCCAATACGCTATCTGCAATTGGAGCGACGTAAATTGAACAAATGTGATAGAATTTCGCTGAATTCTTAAATTAACCATAATATAAAATGATCTAATGGGGTCTCTGATTTCCCTATCATAGAAGTTTAACAGTGCATTTGACTCGCCATTTCATGCGCTTTGAGATGCCGCTTAGCCCAATGCGCTATCTGAAATAGGGGCGACGCAAATTGAACAAATGTGATAGAATTACTCTGAATTCTTATATTAACCGTAATATAAAATGATCTAATCGGGTCTCTGTTTGCCCTACCCTAGAAGTTTAACAGTGCATTTTACTCGTCATTTCATGCGCTTTGAGATGCCGCTTAGCCCAATACGCTATCTGAAATAGGAGCGATGTAAATTGATCAAATGTGATAGAATTTCGCTGAATTCTTTTATTAACCATAACGTAAAATGATCTAATCGGGTCTCTGTTCGCCCTACCCTAGAAGATTAATAGTGCATTTCACTCGCCATTTCATGCGCTTTGAGATGCCGCTTAGCCCAATACGCTATCTGACATAGGAGCGACGTAAATTGAACAAATGTGATAGAATTTCGCTGAATTCTTATATTAACCAAAATATAAAATGATCTAATCGGGTCTCTGATTGCCCTATCATAGAAGTTTAATAGTGCATTTTACTCGCCATTCCACGCGCTTTAAGTTGCCGCCTAGCCCAGTACGCTATCTGAAATAGGAGCTACGTAACTTGAACAAATGTGACAAAATTACGCTGAATTCTTATATTAACCGTAATATAAAATGATCTAATCGGGTCTCTGTTTGCCTTATCCTAGAAGTTTAATAGTGCATTTTACTCGCCATTTCATGCGCTTTGAGATGCCGCATAGCCCAATACGCTATCTGAAATAGGAGCGACGTAAATTGAACAAATGTGATAGAATTTCGCTGAATTCTTATATTAACCTCAATGTAAAATGATCTAATCGGGTCTTTGTTCGCCCTACCCTAGAAGTTTAATAGTGCATTTCACTCGTCATTTCATGCGCTTTGAGGTGCCGCTTAGCCCAATAAGCTATCTGAAATAGGAGCGACGTAAATTGACCAAATGTGATAGAATTTCGCTGAATTCTTATATAACCAAAATATAAAATGATCTTATCGGGTCTCTGATTGCCCTATCATAGAAGTTTAATAGTGAATTTTACTCGCCATTCCACGCGCTTTAAGATGCCGCTTAGCCCAATACGCTATCAGCAATAGGAGCGACGTAAATTGAACAAATGTGATAGAATTTCGCTGAATTCTTATATTAACCAAAATATAAAATGATCTAATCGGGTCTCTGATTGCCCTATCATAGAAGTTTAATAGTGCATTTTACTCGCCATTCCACGCGCTTTAAGATGCCGCCTAGCCCAGTACGCTATCTGAAATAGGAGCGACGTATGTTGAACAAATGTGATAGAATTTCCCTGAATTCTTATATTAACCTTAATGTAAAATGATCTAATCGGGTCTCTGATTGCCCTATCATAGAAGTTTAGTAGTGCATTTTACTCGCCCTTCCACGCGCTTTGAGATGCCGCCTAGCCCAGTACGCTATCTGAAATAGGAGCGACGTAAATTGAACAAATGTGAGAGAATTTCGCTGAATTCTTATATTAACCAAAATATAAAATGATGTAATCGGGTCTCTGATTGCCCGATCATAGAAGTTTAGTAGTGCATTTTACTCGCCCTTCCACGCGCTTAGAGATTCCGCCTAGCCCAGTACGCTATCTGAAATAGGAGCTACGTAAGTTGAACAAATGTGATAGAATTTTGCTGAATTCTTAAATTAACCATAATATAAAATGATATAATCGGGTCTCTGTTTGCCCTACCCAAGAACTTTAATAGTGCATTTCTCTCGTCATTTCATGCGCTTTGAGATGCCGCTTAGCCCAATACGCTATCTGAAATAGGAGCGACGTAAATTGAACAAATGTGATAGAATTTCCATGAAATCTTATATTAAACAAAACATAAAATGATCTAAACGGGACTCTGATTGCCCTATCATAGAAGTTTAGTAGTGCATTTTACTCGCCCTTCCACGCGCTTTAAGATGCCGCCTAGCCCAGTACACTATCTGAAATAGGAGCGACGTATGTTGAACAAATGTGATATAATTACGCTGAATTCTTATATTAACCGTAAGAGTAAATGATCTAATCGGGTCTCGGTTTGCCTTACCCTAGAAGTTTAATAGTGCATTTTACTCGCCATTTCATGCGCTTTGAGATGCCGCTTAGCCCAATACGCTATCTGCAACATGAGCGACGTAAATTGAACAAATGTGATAGAATTTCGCTGAATTCTTAAATTAACCATAATATAAAATGATCTAATCGGGTCTCTGTTTGCCCTACCCTAGAAGTTTAATAGTACATTTTACTCGCCATTTCTTGCGCTTTGAGATGCCGCTTAGCCCAATACGCTATCTGAAATATCAGCGACGTAAATTGAACAAATGTGAGAGAATCTCGCTGAATTCTTATATTCACCTTAATGTAAAATGATCTAATCGGGTCTCTGTTCGCCCTACTCTAGAAGATTACTAGTGCATTTCACACGTCATTTCATGCGCTTTGTGATGCCGCTTAGCCCAATACGCTATCTGAAATAGGAGCGACGTAAATTGAAGAAATGTGATAGAATTTCGCTGAATTCTTATATTAACCTCAATGTAAAATGATCTAATCGGGTCTTTGTTCGCCCTACCCTAGAAGTTTAATAGTGCATTTCACTCGTCATTTCATGCGCTTTGAGATGCCGCTTAGCCCAATACGCTATCTGACATAGGAGCGACGTAAATTGAACAAATGTGATAGAATTTCGCTGAATTCTTAAATTAACCATAATATAAAATGATCTAATGGGGTCTCTGATTGCCCTACCCTAGAAGATTAATAGTGCATTTCACTCGCCATTTCATGCGCTTTGAGATGCCGCTTAGCCCAATACGCTATCTGACATAGGAGCGACGTAAATTGAACAAATGTGATACAATTTCGCTGAATTCTTAAATTAACCATAATATAAAATGATCTAATGGGGTCTCAGATTGCCCTATCATAGAAGTTTAGTAGTGCATTTTACTCGCCCTTCCACGCGCTTTGAAATACCGCCTTGCCCAGTACGCTATCTGAAATAGGAGCGACGTAAGTTGAACAAATGTGATAGAATTACGCTGAATTCTTATATTAACCGTAATATAAAATGATCTAATCGGGTCTCTGTTTGCCCTACCCTAGAAGTTTAACAGTGCATTTTACTCGTCGTTTCATGCGCTTTGAGATGCCGTATAGCCCAATACGCTATCTGACATAGGAGCGACGTAAATTGAACAAATGTGATAGAATTTCGCTGAATTCTTAAAATAACCATAATATAAAATGATCTAATGGGGTCTCTGATTGCCCTACCCTAGAAGATTAATAGTGCATTTCACACGCCATTTCATGCGCTTTGAGGTGCCGCTTAGCCCAATACGCTATCTGACATAGGAGCGACGAAAATTGAACAAATGTGATAGAATTTCGCTGAATTCTTATATTAACCAAAATATAAAATGATCTAATCGGGTCTCTGATTGCCCTATCATAGAAGTTTAATAGTGCATTTTACTCGCCATTCCACGCGCTTTAAGTTGCCGCCTAGCCCAGTACGCTATCTGAAATAGGAGCTACGTAAGTTGAACAAATGTGACAGAATTACGCTGAATTCTTATATTAACCGTAATATAAAATGATCTAATCGGGTCTCTGTTTGCCCTACCCTAGAAGTTTATTAGTGCATTTTACTCGCCATTTCTTGCGCTTTGAGATGCCGCTTAGCCCAGTACGCTATCTGAAATAGGAGCGACGTAAATTGATCAAATGTGATAGAATTTCGCTGAATTCTTTTTTTAACCATAACGTAAAATGATCTACTCGGGTCTCTGTTCGCCCTAGCGTAGAAGCTTAATTGTGCATTTTATTCGTCATTTCATGCGCTTTGAGATGCCGCTTAGCCCAATACGCTATCTGAAATAGCAGCGACGTAAATTGAGCAAATGTGATAGAATTTCGCTGAATTCTTATATTAACCAAAATATAAAATGATCTAATCGGTTCTCTGTTTGCCCTACCCTAGAAGTTTAATAGTGCATTTCACTTGCCATTTCTCGCGCTTTGAGTTGCCGCTTAGCCCAATACGCTATCTGAAATATCAGCGACGTAAATTGAACAAATGTGAGAGAATTTCGCTGAATTCTGAAATTAACCATAATATAAAATGATCTTATCGGGTCTCTGTTTGCCCTACCCTAGAAGTTTAATAGTGCATTTTACTCGCCATTTCATGCGCTTTGAGATGCCGCTTAGCCCAATACGCTATCTGAAATAGGAACGACGTAAATTGAACAAATGTGATAGAATTTCGCTGAATTCTTATATTAACCTCAATGTAAAATAATCTAATCGGGTCTCTGTTCGCCCTTGCGTAGAAGCTTAATTGTGCATTTTATTCGTCATTTCATGCGCTTTGAGATGCCGCTTAGCCCAATACGCTATCTGAAATAGCAGCGACGTAAATTGAGCAAATGTGATAGAATTTCGCTGAATTCTTATATTAACCAAAATATAAAATGATCTAATCGGTTCTCTGTTTGCCCTACCCTAGAAGTTTAATAGTGCATTTCACTCGCCATTTCTCGCGCTTTGAGTTGCCGCTTCGCCCAATACGCTATCTGAAATATCAGCGACGTAAATTGAACAAATGTGAGAGAATTTCGCTGAATTCTGAAATTAACCATAATATAAAATGATCTTATCGGGTCTCTGTTTGCCCTACCCTAGAAGTTTAATAGTGCATTTTACTCGCCATTTCATGCGCTTTGAGATGCCGTTTAGCCCAATACGCTATCTGAAATAGGAGGGACGTAAATTGAACAAATGTGATAGAATTTCCCTGAATTCTTATATTAACCTTAATGTAAAATGATCTAATCGGGTCTCTGTTCGCCCTACCCTAGAAGTTTAATAGTGCATTTCACTCGTCATTTCATGCGCTTTGAGTTGCCGCTTAGCCCAATACGCTATCTGAAATAGGAGCGACGTAAATTGAACAATTGTGATAGAATTTCGCTGAATTTTTATATTAACCAAAATATAAAATGATCTAATCGGGTCTCTGATTGCCCTATCATAGAAGTTTAATAGTGCATTTTACTCGCCTTTCCACGCGCTTTAAGATGCCGCCTAGCACAGTACGCTATCTGAAATAGGAGCGACGTAAATTGAACAAATGTGATAGAATTTCGCTGAATTCTTAAATTAACCATAATATAAAATCATTTAATCGGGTCTTTGTTTGCCCTACCCTAGAAGTTTAATAGTGCATTTTACTCGCCATTTCATGCGCTTTCAGATGCCGCTAAGCCCAATAAGCTATCTGATATAGGAGCGACGTAAATTGAACAAATGTGACAGAATTTCCCTGAAATTTTATATTAAACAAAATATAAAATGATCTAATCGGGTCTCTGATTGCCCCATCATAGAAGTTTAATAGTGCATTTTACTCGCCTTTCCACGCGCTTTAAGATGCCGCCTAGCCCAGTACGCTATCTGAAATAGGAACGACGTAAATTGAACAAATGTGATAGAATTTTGATGACTTCTTAAATTAATCATAATATAAAATGATGTAATCGGGTCTCTGTTTGCCCTACCCTAGAAGGTTAATAGTGCATTTTACTCGCCATTTCATGCGCTTTCAGATGCCGCTTAGCCCAATACGCTATCTTTAACAGAAGCGACGTAAATTGAACAAATGTGATAGAATTTCGCTGAATTCTTACATTAACCATAATATAAAATGATCTAATCGGGTCTCTATTTGCCCTACCCTAGAAGTTTAATAGTGCATTTCACTCGTCATTTCATGCGCTTTGAGATGCCGCTTAGCCCAATACGCTATCTGGAATAGGAGCGACGTAAATTGAACAAATGTGATAGAATTTCCGTGAATTCTTATATTAACCGTAATATAAAATAATCTATTCGGGTTTCTGTTCGCCCTACCCCAGAAGTTTAATAGAGCATTTCACTCGTCAATCCATGCGCTTTGAGATGCCGCTTAGCCCAATACGCTATCTGAAATAGGAGCGACGTAAATTGAACAAATGTGATAGAATTTCGCTGAATTCTTATATTAACCAAAATACAAAATGATCTAATCGGGTCTCTGATTGCCCTATCATAGAAGTTTAATAGTGCATTTTACTCGCCATTCTACGCGCTTTAAGATGCCGCCTAGCCCAGTACGCTATCTGAAACAGGAGCTACGTAAGTTGAACAAATGTGACAGAATTACGCTGAATTCTTATATTAACCTTAATGTAAAATGATCTAATCTGGTCTCTGTTCGCCCTACCCTAGAAGTTTAATAGTGCATTTCACTCGTCATTTCATGCGCTTTGAGATGCCGCTTAGCCCAATAAGCTATCTGAAATAGGAGCGACGTAAATTGAACAAATGTGATGGAATTTCGCTGAATTCTTATATTAAACAAAATATAAAATGATCTAATCGGGTCTCTGATTGCCCTATCATAGAAGTTTAATAGTGCATTTTACTCGCCATTCCGCGCGCTTTAAGATACCGCCTAGCCCAGTATGCTATCTGAAATAGGAACTACGTAAATTGAACAAATGTGATAGAATTTTGCTGAATTCTTAAATTAAGCATAATATAAAATGATCTAATCGGGTCTCTGATTGCCCTACACTAGAAGTATAATAGTGCATTTTACTCGCCATTTCATGCGCTTTGAGATGCCGCCTAGCCCAGTACGCTATCTGAAAGAGGAGCGACGTAAGTTGAACAAATGTGATAGAATTACGCTGAATTCTTATATTAACCGTAATATAAAATGATCTATTCGTGTTTCTGTTCGCCCTACCCCAGAAGTTTAATAGAGCATTTCACTCGTCAATCCATGCGCTTTGAGATGCCGCTTAGCCCAATACGCTATCTGAAATAGGAGCGACGTAAATTGAACAAATGTGATAGAATTTCGCTGAATTCTTATATTAACCAAAACATAAAATGATCTAATCGGGTCTCTGATTGCCCTATCATAGAAGTATAATAGTGCATTTTACTCGCCATTCCACGCGCTTTAAGATGCCGCCTAGCCCAGGACGCTATCTGAAATAGGAGCCACGAAAGTTGAACAAATGTGACAGAGTTACGCTGAATTCTTATATTAACCGCAATATAAAATGATCTAATCGGGTCTCTGTTTGCCTTATCCTAGAAGTTTAATAGTGCATTTTACTCGCCATTTCATGCGCTTTGAGATGCCGCTTAGCCCAGTACGCTATCTGAAATAGGAGCGACGTAAATTGAACAAATGTGATAGAATTTCGCTGAATTCTTATATTAACCAAAATATAAAATGATCTAATCGGGGCTCTGATAGCCCTATCATAGAAGTTTAATAGTGCATTTTACTCGCCATTCCACGCGCTTTAAGATGCCGCCTAGCCCAGTACGCTATCTGAAAGAGGAGCGACGTAAGTTGAACAAATGTGATAGAATTACGCTGAATTCTTATATTAACCGTAATATAAAATGATCTATTCGGGTTTCTGTTCGTCCTACCCCAGAAGTTTAATAGAGCATTTCACTCGTCAATCCATGCGCTTTGAGATGCCGCTTAGCCCAATACGCTATCTGAAATAGGAGCGACGTAAATTGAACAAATGTAATAGAATTTCGCTGAATTCTTATATTAACCAAAATATAAAATGATCTAATCGGGTCTCTGATTGCCCTATCATAGAAGTTTAATTGTGCATTTTACTCGCCATTCCACGCGCTTTAAGATGCCGCGTATCCGAGTACGCTATTTGAAATAGGAGGGACGTAAATTGAACAAATGTGATAGAATTTCCCTGAATTCTTATATTAACCTTAATGTAAAATGATCTAATCGGGTCTCTGTTCGCCCTACCCTAGAAGTTTAATAGTGCATTTCACTCGTCATTTCATGCGCTTTGAGTTGCCGCTTAGCCCAATACGCTATCTGAAATAGGAGCGACGTAAATTGAACAATTGTGATAGAATTTCGCTGAATTTTTATATTAACCAAAATATAAAATGATCTAATCGGGTCTCTGATTGCCCTATCATAGAAGTTTAATATTGCACTTTACTCGCCATTCCACGCGCTTTAAGATGCCGCCTCGCTCAGTACGCTATCTGAAATAGGAGCGACGAAAGTTGAACAAATGTGATAGAATTACGCTGAATTCTTATATTAACCGTAACATAAAATGATCTAATCGGGTCTCTGTTTGCCTTATCCTAGAAGTGTAATAGGGCATTTTACTCGCCATTTCATGCGCTTTGAGATGCCGCTTAGCCCAATACGCTATCTGGAATAGGAGCGACGTAAATTGAACAAATGTGATAGAATTTCCGTGAATTCTTATATTAACCGTAATATAAAATGATCTATTCGGGTTTCTGTTCGCCCTACCCCAGAAGTTTAATAGAGCATTTCACTCGTCAATCCATGCGCTTTGAGATGCCGCTTAGCCCAATACGCTATCTGAAATAGGAGCGACGTAAATTGAACAAATGTGATAGAATTTCGCTGAATTCTTATATTAACCAAAATACAAAATGATCTAATCGGGTCTCTGATTGCCCTATCATAGAAGTTTAATAGTGCATTTTACTCGCCATTCTACGCGCTTTAAGATGCCGCCTAGCCCAGTACGCTATCTGAAACAGGAGCTACGTAAGTTGAACAAATGTGACAGAATTACGCTGAATTCTTATATTAACCTTAATGTAAAATGATCTAATCTGGTCTCTGTTCGCCCTACCCTAGAAGTTTAATAGTGCATTTCACTCGTCATTTCATGCGCTTTGAGATGCCGCTTAGCCCAATAAGCCATCTGAAATAGGAGCGACGTAAATTGAACAAATGTGATAGAATTTCGCTGAATTCTTATATTAACCAAAATATAAAATGATCTAATCGGGTCTCTGATTGCCCTATCATAGAAGTTTAATAGTGCATTTTACTCGCCATTCCGCGCGCTTTAAGATACCGCCTAGCCCAGTATGCTATCTGAAATAGGAACTACGTAAATTGAACAAATGTGATAGAATTTTGCTGAATTCTTAAATTAAGCATAATATAAAATGATCTAATCGGGTCTCTGATTGCCCTACACTAGAAGTATAATAGTGCATTTTACTCGCCATTTCATGCGCTTTGAGATGCCGCCTAGCCCAGTACGCTATCTGAAAGAGGAGCGACGTAAGTTGAACAAATGTGATAGAATTACGCTGAATTCTTATATTAACCGTAATATAAAATGATCTATTCGTGTTTCTGTTCGCCCTACCCCAGAAGTTTAATAGAGCATTTCACTCGTCAATCCATGCGCTTTGAGATGCCGCTTAGCCCAATACGCTATCTGAAATAGGAGCGACGTAAATTGAACAAATGTGATAGAATTTCGCTGAATTCTTATATTAACCAAAACATAAAATGATCTAATCGGGTCTCTGATTGCCCTATCATAGAAGTATAATAGTGCATTTTACTCGCCATTCCACGCGCTTTAAGATGCCGCCTAGCCCAGGACGCTATCTGAAATAGGAGCCACGTAAGTTGAACAAATGTGACAGAGTTACGCTGAATTCTTATATTAACCGCAATATAAAATGATCTAATCGGGTCTCTGTTTGCCTTATCCTAGAAGTTTAATAGTGCATTTTACTCGCCATTTCATGCGCTTTGAGATGCCGCTTAGCCCAGTACGCTATCTGAAATAGGAGCGACGTAAATTGAACAAATGTGATAGAATTTCGCTGAATTCTTATATTAACCAAAATATAAAATGATCTAATCGGGGCTCTGATAGCCCTATCATAGAAGTTTAATAGTGCATTTGACTCGCCATTCCACGCGCTTTAAGATGCTGCCTAGCCCAGCACGCTATCTGAAAGAGGAGCGACGTAAGTTGAACAAATGTGATAGAATTACGCTGAATTCTTATATTAACCGTAATATAAAATGATCTATTCGGGTTTCTGTTCGCCCTACCCCAGAAGTTTAATAGAGCATTTCACTCGTCAATCCATGCGCTTTGAGATGCCGCTTAGCCCAATACGCTATCTGAAATAGGAGCGACGTAAATTGAACAAATGTAATAGGATTTCGCTGAATTCTTATATTAACCAAAATATAAAATGATCTAATCGGGTCTCTGATTGCCCTATCATAGAAGTTTAATAGTGCATTTTACTCGCCATTCCACGCGCTTTAAGATGCCGCATATCCGAGTACGCTATTTGAAATAGGAGGGACGTAAATTGAACAAATGTGATAGAATTTCCCTGAATTCTTATATTAACCTTAATGTAAAATGATCTAATCGGGTCTCTGTTTGCCTTACCCTATAAGTTTAATAGTGCATTTCACTCGTCATTTCATGCGCTTTGAGATGCCGCTTAGCCCAATAAGCTATCTGAAATAGGAGCGACGTAAATTGAACAAATGTGTTAGAATTCCACTGAATTCTTATATTAACCAAAATATGAAATGATCTAATCGGGTCTCTGATACCCCTATCATAGAAGTTTAATAGTGCATTTTACTCGCCATTCCACGCGCTTTAAGATGCCGCCTAGCCCAGTACGCTATCTGAAAGAGGAGCGACGTAAGTTGAACAAATGTGATAGAATTACGCTGAATTCTTATATTAACCGTAATATAAAATGATCTAATCGGGTCTCTGTTTGCCTTATTCTAGAAGTTTAATAGTGCATTTTACTCGTCATTTCATGCGCTTTGAGATGACGCATAGCCCAATACGCTATCTGGAATAGGAGCGACGTAAATTGAACAAATGTGATAGAATTTCCGTGAATTCTTATATTAACCGTAATATAAAATGATCTATTCGGGTTTCTGTTCGCCCTACCCCAGAAGTTTAATAGAGCATTTCACTCGTCAATCCATGCGCTTTGAGATGCCGCTTAGCCCAATACGCTATCTGAAATAGGAACGACGTAAATTGAACAAATGTGATAGAATTTTTCTGAATTCTTAAATTAACCATAATATAAAATGATCTAATCGGGTCTCTGTTTGCCCTACCATTGAAGTTTAATAGTGCATTTTACTCGCCATTTTATGCGCTTTGAGATGCCGCTTAGCCCAATACGCTATCTGAAATAGGTGCGACGTAAATTGAACAAATGTGATAGAATTTCCGTGAATTCTTATATTAACCAAAATATAAAATGATCTAATCGGGTCTCTGATTGCCCTATCATAGAAGTTTGAAAGTGCATTTTACTCGACATTCCACGCGCTTTAAGTTGCCGCCTAGCACAGTACGCTATCTGAAATAGGAGCTACGTATGTTGAACAAATGTGACAGAATTACGCTGAATTCTTATATTAACCGCAATGTAAAATGATCTAATCGGGTCTCTGTTTGCCTTATCCTAGAAGTTTAATAGTGCATTTTACTCGCCATTTCATGCGCTTTGAGATGCCGCTTAGCCCAGTACGCTATCTGAAATATGAGCGACGTAAATTGAACAAATGTGATAGAATTTCGCTGAATTCTTATATTAACCGCAATATAAAATGATCTAATCGGGTCTCTGTTTGCCTTATCCTAGAAGTTTAATATTGCATTTTACTCGCCATTTCATGCGCTTTGAGATGCCGCTTAGCCCAATACGCTATATGGAATAGGAGCGACGTAAATTGAACAAATGTGATAGAATTTCGCTGAATTCTAATATTAACCAAAATATAAAATGATCTAATCGGGGCTCTGATAGCCCTATCATAGAAGTTTAATAGTGCATTTGACTCGCCATTCCACGCGCTTTAAGATGCTGCCTAGCCCAGCACGCTATCTGAAAGAGGAGCGACGTAAGTTGAACAAATGTGATAGAATTACGCTGAATTCTTATATTAACCGTAATATAAAATGATCTATTCGGGTTTCTGTTCGCCCTACCCCAGAAGTTTAATAGAGCATTTCACTCGTCAATCCATGCGCTTTGAGATGCCGCTTAGCCCAATACGCTATCTGAAATAGGAGCGACGTAAATTGAACAAATGTAATAGGATTTCGCTGAATTCTTATATTAACCAAAATATAAAATGATCTAATCGGGTCTCTGATTGCCCTATCATAGAAGTTTGAAAGTGCATTTTACTCGACATTCCACGCGCTTTAAGTTGCCGCCTAGCACAGTACGCTGTCTGAAATAGGAGCTACGTATGTTGAACAAATGTGACAGAATTACGCTGAATTCTTATATTAACCGCAATGTAAAATGATCTAATCGGGTCTCTGTTTGCCTTATCCTAGAAGTTTAATAGTGCATTTTACTCGCCATTTCATGCGCTTTGAGATGCCGCTTAGCCCAGTACGCTATCTGAAATATGAGCGACGTAAATTGAACAAATGTGATAGAATTTCGCTGAATTCTTATATTAACCGCAATATAAAATGATCTAATCGGGTCTCTGTTTGCCTTATCCTAGAAGTTTAATATTGCATTTTACTCGCCATTTCATGCGCTTTGAGATGCCGCTTAGCCCAATACGCTATATGGAATAGGAGCGACGTAAATTGAACAAATGTGATAGAATTTCGCTGAATTCTAATATTAACCAAAATATAAAATGATCTAATCGGGGCTCTGATAGCCCTATCATAGAAGTTTAATAGTGCATTTGACTCGCCATTCCACGCGCTTTAAGATGCTGCCTAGCCCAGCACGCTATCTGAAAGAGGAGCGACGTAAGTTGAACAAATGTGATAGAATTACGCTGAATTCTTATATTAACCGTAATATAAAATGATCTATTCGGGTTTCTGTTCGCCCTACCCCAGAAGTTTAATAGAGCATTTCACTCGTCAATCCATGCGCTTTGAGATGCCGCTTAGCCCAATACGCTATCTGAAATAGGAGCGACGTAAATTGAACAAATGTAATAGGATTTCGCTGAATTCTTATATTAACCAAAATATAAAATGATCTAATCGGGTCTCTGATTGCCCTATCATAGAAGTTTAATAGTGCATTTTACTCGCCATTCCACGCGCTTTAAGATGCCGCATATCCGAGTACGCTATTTGAAATAGGAGGGACGTAAATTGAACAAATGTGATAGAATTTCCCTGAATTCTTATATTAACCTTAATGTAAAATGATCTAATCGGGTCTCTGTTTGCCTTACCCTATAAGTTTAATAGTGCATTTCACTCGTCATTTCATGCGCTTTGAGATGCCGCTTAGCCCAATAAGCTATCTGAAATAGGAGCGACGTAAATTGAACAAATGTGTTAGAATTCCACTGAATTCTTATATTAACCAAAATATGAAATGATCTAATCGGGTCTCTGATACCCCTATCATAGAAGTTTAATAGTGCATTTTACTCGCCATTCCACGCGCTTTAAGATGCCGCCTAGCCCAGTACGCTATCTGAAAGAGGAGCGACGTAAGTTGAACAAATGTGATAGAATTACGCTGAATTCTTATATTAACCGTAATATAAAATGATCTAATCGGGTCTCTGTTTGCCTTATTCTAGAAGTTTAATAGTGCATTTTACTCGTCATTTCATGCGCTTTGAGATGACGCATAGCCCAATACGCTATCTGGAATAGGAGCGACGTAAATTGAACAAATGTGATAGAATTTCCGTGAATTCTTATATTAACCGTAATATAAAATGATCTATTCGGGTTTCTGTTCGCCCTACCCCAGAAGTTTAATAGAGCATTTCACTCGTCAATCCATGCGCTTTGAGATGCCGCTTAGCCCAATACGCTATCTGAAATAGGAACGACGTAAATTGAACAAATGTGATAGAATTTTTCTGAATTCTTAAATTAACCATAATATAAAATGATCTAATCGGGTCTCTGTTTGCCCTACCATTGAAGTTTAATAGTGCATTTTACTCGCCATTTTATGCGCTTTGAGATGCCGCTTAGCCCAATACGCTATCTGAAATAGGAGCGACGTAAATTGAACAAATGTGATAGAATTTCGCGGAATCCTTATATTAACCAAAATACAAAATGATCTAATCGGGTCTCTGATTGCCCTATCATAGAAGTTTGAAAGTGCATTTTACTCGACATTCCACGCGCTTTAAGTTGCCGCCTAGCCCAGTACGCTATCTGAAATAGGAGCTACGTATGTTGAACAAATGTGACAGAATTACGCTGAATTCTTATATTAACCGCAATGTAAAATGATCTAATCGGGTCTCTGTTTGCCTTATCCTAGAAGTTTAATAGTGCATTTTACTCGCCATTTCATGCGCTTTGAGATGCCGCTTAGCCCAGTACGCTATCTGAAATATGAGCGACGTAAATTGAACAAATGTGATAGAATTTCGCTGAATTCTTATATTAACCGCAATATAAAATGATCTAATCGGGTCTCTGTTTGCCTTATCCTAGAAGTTTAATATTGCATTTTACTCGCCATTTCATGCGCATTGAGATGCCGCTTAGCCCAATACGCTATATGGAATAGGAGCGACGTAAATTGAACAAATGTGATAGAATTTCCGTGAATTCTTATATTAACCGTAATATAAAATGATCTATTCGGGTTTCTGTTCGCCCTACCCCAGAAGTTTAATAGAGCATTTCACTCGTCAATCCATGCGCTTTGAGATGCCGCTTAGCCCAATACGCTATCTGAAATAGGAGCGACGTAAATTGAACAAATGTGATAGAATTTCGCGGAATCCTTATATTAACCAAAATACAAAATGATCTAATCGGGTCTCTGATTGCCCTATCATAGAAGTTTAATAGTGCATTTTACTCGCCATTCTACGCGCTTTAAGATGCCGCCTAGCCCAGTACGCTATCTGAAATAGGAGGGACGTAAATTGAACAAATGTGATAGAATTTCGCTGAATTCTTATATTAACCAAAATATAAAATGATCTAATCGGGTCTCTGATTGCCCTATCATAGAAGTATAATAGTGAATTTTACTCGCCATTCCACGCGCTTTAAGATGCCGCCTAGCCCAGTACGCTATCTGAAATAGGAGCTACGTAAGTTGAACAAATGTGTCAGAGTTACGCTGAATTCTTATATTAACCGCAATATAAAATGATCTAATCGGGTCTCTGTTTGCCTTATCCTAGATGTTTAATAGTGCATTTTACTCGCCATTTCATGCGCTTTGAGATGCCGCTTAGCCCAATACGCTATCTGAAATAGGAGCTACGTAAGTTGAACAAATGTGACAGAATTACGCTGAATTCTTATATTTACCGTAATATAAAATGATCTAATCGGTTCTCTGATTGCCCTACCATAGAAGTTTAATGGTGCATTTTACTCGCCATTCCACGCGCTTTAAGTTGCTGCCTAGCCCAGTACGCTATCTGAAATAGGAGCTAAGTAAGTTGAACAAATGTGACAGAATTACGCTGAATTCTTATATTTACCGTAATATAAAATGATCTAATCGGGTCTCTGTTTGCCTTATCCTAGATGTTTAATAGTGCATTTTACTCGCTATTTCATGCGCTTTGAGATGCCGCTTAGCCCAATACGCTATCTGAAATAGGAGCTACGCAAATTGAACAAATGTGATACAATTTCGCTGAATTCTTATATTAACCTCAATGTAAAATGATCTAATCGGGTCTTCGTTCGCCCTACCCTAGAAGTTTAATAGTGCATTTCACTTGTCATTTCATGCGCTTTTAGATGCCGCTTAGCCCAATAAGCTATCTGCAATAGGAGCGACGTAAATTGACCAAATGTGATAGAATTTCGCTGAATTCTTATATTAACCAAAATATAAAATGATCTAATCGGGTCTCTGATTGCCCTATCATAGAAGTTTAATAGTGAATTTTACTCGCCATTCCACGCTCTTTAAGATGCCGCTTAGCCCAATACGCTATCTGCAATTGGAGCGACGTAAATTGAACAAATGTGATAGAATTTCGCTGAATTCTTAAATTAACCATAATATAAAATGATCTAATCGGGTCTCTGTTTGCCCTACCCTAGAAGTTTAATAGTGCATTTTACTCGCCATTTCATGCGCTGTGAGATGCCGCTCAGCCCAATACGCTATCTGAAATAGGAGCGACGTAAATTGAACAAATGTGATACAATTTCGCTGAATTCTTAAATTAACCATAATATAAAATGATCTAATGGGGTCTCTGATTTCCCTATCATAGAAGTTTAACAGTGCATTTGACTCGCCATTTCATGCGCTTTGAGATGCCGCTTAGCCCAATGCGCTATCTGAAATAGGGGCGACGCAAATTGAACAAATGTGATAGAATTACTCTGAATTCTTATATTAACCGTAATATAAAATGATCTAATCGGGTCTCTGTTTGCCCTACCCTAGAAGTTTAACAGTGCATTTTACTCGTCATTTCATGCGCTTTGAGATGCCGCATAGCCCAATACGCTATCTGACATAGGAGCGACGTAAATTGAACAAATGTGATAGAATTTCGCTGAATTCTTAAATTAACCATAATATAAAATGATCTAATGGGGTCTCTGATTGCCCTACCCTAGAAGTTTAATAGTGCATTTGACTCGTCATTTCATGCGCTTTGAGATGCCGCTTAGCCCAATACGCTATCTGAAATAGGAGCGATGTAAATTGATCAAATGTGATAGAATTTCGCTGAATTCTTTTATTAACCATAACGTAAAATGATCTAATCGGGTCTCTGTTCGCCCTACCCTAGAAGATTAATAGTGCATTTCACTCGCCATTTCATGCGCTTTGAGATGCCGCTTAGCCCAATACGCTATCTGACATAGGAGCGACGTAAATTGAACAAATGTGATAGAATTTCGCTGAATTCTTATATTAACCAAAATATAAAATGATCTAATCGGGTCTCTGATTGCCCTATCATAGAAGTTTAATAGTGCATTTTACTCGCCATTCCACGCGCTTTAAGTTGCCGCCTAGCCCAGTACGCTATCTGAAATAGGAGCTACGTAACTTGAACAAATGTGACAAAATTACGCTGAATTCTTATATTAACCGTAATATAAAATGATCTAATCGGGTCTCTGTTTGCCTTATTCTAGAAGTTTAATAGTGCATTTTACTCGTCATTTCATGCGCTTTGAGATGACGCATAGCCCAATACGCTATCTGGAATAGGAGCGACGTAAATTGAACAAATGTGATAGAATTTCCGTGAATTCTTATATTAACCGTAATATAAAATGATCTATTCGGGTTTCTGTTCGCCCTACCCCAGAAGTTTAATAGAGCATTTCACTCGTCAATCCATGCGCTTTGAGATGCCGCTTAGCCCAATACGCTATCCGAAATAGGAACGACGTAAATTGAACAAATGTGATAGAATTTTTCTGAATTCTTAAATTAACCATAATATAAAATGATCTAATCGGGTCTCTGTTTGCCCTACCATTGAAGTTTAATAGTGCATTTTACTCGCCATTTTATGCGCTTTGAGATGCCGCTTAGCCCAATACGCTATCTGAAATAGGTGCGACGTAAATTGAACAAATGTGATAGAATTTCCGTGAATTCTTATATTAACCAAAATATAAAATGATCTAATCGGGTCTCTGATTGCCCTATCATAGAAGTTTGAAAGTGCATTTTACTCGACATTCCACGCGCTTTAAGTTGCCGCCTAGCCCAGTACGCTATCTGAAATAGGAGCTACGTATGTTGAACAAATGTGACAGAATTACGCTGAATTCTTATATTAACCGCAATGTAAAATGATCTAATCGGGTCTCTGTTTGCCTTATCCTAGAAGTTTAATAGTGCATTTTACTCGCCATTTCATGCGCTTTGAGATGCCGCTTAGCCCAGTACGCTATCTGAAATATGAGCGACGTAAATTGAACAAATGTGATAGAATTTCGCTGAATTCTTATATTAACCGCAATATAAAATGATCTAATCGGGTCTCTGTTTGCCTTATCCTAGAAGTTTAATATTGCATTTTACTCGCCATTTCATGCGCTTTGAGATGCCGCTTAGCCCAATACGCTATATGGAATAGGAGCGACGTAAATTGAACAAATGTGATAGAATTTCGCTGAATTCTTATATTAACCAAAATATAAAATGATCTAATCGGGGCTCTGATAGCCCTATCATAGAAGTTTAATAGTGCATTTGACTCGCCATTCCACGCGCTTTAAGATGCTGCCTAGCCCAGCACGCTATCTGAAAGAGGAGCGACGTAAGTTGAACAAATGTGATAGAATTACGCTGAATTCTTATATTAACCGTAATATAAAATGATCTATTCGGGTTTCTGTTCGCCCTACCCCAGAAGTTTAATAGAGCATTTCACTCGTCAATCCATGCGCTTTGAGATGCCGCTTAGCCCAATACGCTATCTGAAATAGGAGCGACGTAAATTGAACAAATGTAATAGGATTTCGCTGAATTCTTATATTAACCAAAATATAAAATGATCTAATCGGGTCTCTGATTGCCCTATCATAGAAGTTTAATAGTGCATTTTACTCGCCATTCCACGCGCTTTAAGATGCCGCATATCCGAGTACGCTATTTGAAATAGGAGGGACGTAAATTGAACAAATGTGATAGAATTTACCTGAATTCTTATATTAACCTTAATGTAAAATGATCTAATCGGGTCTCTGTTTGCCTTACCCTATAAGTTTAATAGTGCATTTCACTCGTCATTTCATGCGCTTTGAGATGCCGCTTAGCCCAATAAGCTATCTGAAATAGGAGCGACGTAAATTGAACAAATGTGTTAGAATTCCACTGAATTCTTATATTAACCAAAATATGAAATGATCTAATCGGGTCTCTGATACCCCTATCATAGAAGTTTAATAGTGCATTTTACTCGCCATTCCACGCGCTTTAAGATGCCGCCTAGCCCAGTACGCTATCTGAAAGAGGAGCGACGTAAGTTGAACAAATGTGATAGAATTACGCTGAATTCTTATATTAACCGTAATATAAAATGATCTAATCGGGTCTCTGTTTGCCTTATTCTAGAAGTTTAATAGTGCATTTTACTCGTCATTTCATGCGCTTTGAGATGACGCATAGCCCAATACGCTATCTGGAATAGGAGCGACGTAAATTGAACAAATGTGATAGAATTTCCGTGAATTCTTATATTAACCGTAATATAAAATGATCTATTCGGGTTTCTGTTCGCCCTACCCCAGAAGTTTAATAGAGCATTTCACTCGTCAATCCATGCGCTTTGAGATGCCGCTTAGCCCAATACGCTATCTGAAATAGGAACGACGTAAATTGAACAAATGTGATAGAATTTTTCTGAATTCTTAAATTAACCATAATATAAAATGATCTAATCGGGTCTCTGTTTGCCCTACCATTGAAGTTTAATAGTGCATTTTACTCGCCATTTTATGCGCTTTGAGATGCCGCTTAGCCCAATACGCTATCTGAAATAGGAGCGACGTAAATTGAACAAATGTGATAGAATTTCGCGGAATCCTTATATTAACCAAAATACAAAATGATCTAATCGGGTCTCTGATTGCCCTATCATAGAAGTTTGAAAGTGCATTTTACTCGACATTCCACGCGCTTTAAGTTGCCGCCTAGCCCAGTACGCTATCTGAAATAGGAGCTACGTATGTTGAACAAATGTGACAGAATTACGCTGAATTCTTATATTAACCGCAATGTAAAATGATCTAATCGGGTCTCTGTTTGCCTTATCCTAGAAGTTTAATAGTGCATTTTACTCGCCATTTCATGCGCTTTGAGATGCCGCTTAGCCCAGTACGCTATCTGAAATATGAGCGACGTAAATTGAACAAATGTGATAGAATTTCGCTGAATTCTTATATTAACCGCAATATAAAATGATCTAATCGGGTCTCTGTTTGCCTTATCCTAGAAGCTTAATATTGCATTTTACTCGCCATTTCATGCGCTTTGAGATGCCGCTTAGCCCAATACGCTATATGGAATAGGAGCGACGTAAATTGAACAAATGTGATAGAATTTCCGTGAATTCTTATATTAACCGTAATATAAAATGATCTATTCGGGTTTCTGTTCGCCCTACCCCAGAAGTTTAATAGAGCATTTCACTCGTCCATCCATGCGCTTTGAGATGCCGCTTAGCCCAATACGCTATCTGAAATAGGAGCGACGTAAATTGAACAAATGTGATAGAATTTCGCGGAATCCTTATATTAACCAAAATACAAAATGATCTAATCGGGTCTCTGATTGCCCTATCATAGAAGTTTAATAGTGCATTTTACTCGCCATTCTACGCGCTTTAAGATGCCGCCTAGCCCAGTACGCTATCTGAAATAGGAGGGACGTAAATTGAACAAATGTGATAGAATTTCGCTGAATTCTTATATTAACCAAAATATAAAATGATCTAATCGGGTCTCTGATTGCCCTATCATAGAAGTATAATAGTGAATTTTACTCGCCATTCCACGCGCTTTAAGATGCCGCCTAGCCCAGTACGCTATCTGAAATAGGAGCTACGTAAGTTGAACAAATGTGTCAGAGTTACGCTGAATTCTTATATTAACCGCAATATAAAATGATCTAATCGGGTCTCTGTTTGCCTTATCCTAGATGTTTAATAGTGCATTTTACTCGCCATTTCATGCGCTTTGAGATGCCGCTTAGCCCAATACGCTATCTGAAATAGGAGCTACGTAAGTTGAACAAATGTGACAGAATTACGCTGAATTCTTATATTTACCGTAATATAAAATGATCTAATCGGTTCTCTGATTGCCCTACCCTAGAAGTTTAACAGTGCATTTTACTCGTCATTTCATGCGCTTTGAGATGCCGCATAGCCCAATACGCTATCTGACATAGGAGCGACGTAAATTGAACAAATGTGATAGAATTTCGCTGAATTCTTAAATTAACCATAATATAAAATGATCTAATGGGGTCTCTGATTGCCCTACCCTAGAAGTTTAATAGTGCATTTGACTCGTCATTTCATGCGCTTTGAGATGCCGCTTAGCCCAATACGCTATCTGAAATAGGAGCGATGTAAATTGATCAAATGTGATAGAATTTCGCTGAATTCTTTTATTAACCATAACGTAAAATGATCTAATCGGGTCTCTGTTCGCCCTACCCTAGAAGATTAATAGTGCATTTCACTCGCCATTTCATGCGCTTTGAGATGCCGCTTAGCCCAATACGCTATCTGACATAGGAGCGACGTAAATTGAACAAATGTGATAGAATTTCGCTGAATTCTTATATTAACCAAAATATAAAATGATCTAATCGGGTCTCTGATTGCCCTATCATAGAAGTTTAATAGTGCATTTTACTCGCCATTCCACGCGCTTTAAGTTGCCGCCTAGCCCAGTACGCTATCTGAAATAGGAGCTACGTAACTTGAACAAATGTGACAAAATTACGCTGAATTCTTATATTAACCGTAATATAAAATGATCTAATCGGGTCTCTGTTTGCCTTATCCTAGAAGTTTAATAGTGCATTTTACTCGCCATTTCATGCGCTTTGAGATGCCGCATAGCCCAATACGCTATCTGAAATAGGAGCGACGTAAATTGAACAAATGTGATAGAATTTCGCTGAATTCTTATATTAACCAAAATATAAAATGATCTAATCGGGTCTCTGATTGCCCTATCATAGAAGTTTAGTAGTGCATTTTACTCGCCCTTCCACGCGCTTTGAGATACCGCCTTGCTCAGTACGCTATCTGAAATAGGAGCGACGTAAGTTGAACATATGTGATAGAATTACGCTGAATTCTTATATTAACCGTAATATAAAATGATCTAATCGGGTCTCTGTTTGCCCTACCCTAGAAGTTTAACAGTGCATTTTACTCGTCATTTCATGCGCTTTGAGATGCCGCATAGCCCAATACGCTATCTGACATAGGAGCGACGTAAATTGAACAAATGTGATAGAATTTCGCTGAATTCTTAAATTAACCATAATATAAAATGATCTAATGGGGTCTCTGATTGCCCTACCCTAGAAGATTAATAGTGCATTTCAGTCGCCATTTCATGCGCTTTGAGATGCCGCTTAGCCCAATACGCTATCTGACATAGGAGCGACGTAAATTGAACAAATGTGATAGAATTTCGCTGAATTCTTATATTAACCAAAATATAAAATGATCTAATCGGGTCTCTGATTGCCCTATCATAGAAGTTTAATAGTGCATTTTACTCGCCATTCCACGCGCTTTAAGTTGCCGCCTAGCCCAGTACGCTATCTGAAATAGGAGCTACGTAACTTGAACAAATGTGACAGAATTACGCTGAATTCTTATATTAACCGTAATATAAAATGATCTAATCGGGTCTCTGTTTGCCTTATCCTAGAAGTTTAATAGTGCATTTTACTCGCCATTTCATGTGCTTTGAGATGCCGCATAGCCCAATACGCTATCTGAAATAGGAGCAACGTAAATTGAACAAATGTGATAGAATTTCGCTGAATTCTTATATTAACCTCAATGTAAAATGATCTAATCGGGTCTTTGTTCGCCCTACCCTAGAAGTTTAATAGTGCATTTCACTCGTCATTTCATGCGCTTTGAGGTGCCGCTTAGCCCAATAAGCTATCTGAAATAGGAGCGACGTAAATTGACCAAATGTGATAGAATTTCGCTGAATTCTTATATAACCAAAATATAAAATGATCTTATCGGGTCTCTGATTGCCCTATCATAGAAGTTTAATAGTGAATTTTACTCGCCATTCCACGCGCTTTAAGATGCCGCTTAGCCCAATACGCTATCAGCAATAGGAGCGACGTAAATTGAACAAATGTGATAGAATTTCGCTGAATTCTTATATTAACCAAAATATAAAATGATCTAATCGGGTCTCTGATTGCCCTATCATAGAAGTTTAATAGTGAATTTTACTCGCCATTCCACGCGCTTTAAGATGCCGCCTAGCCCAGTACGCTATCTGAAATAGGAGCGACGTATGTTGAACAAATGTGATAGAATTTCCCTGAATTCTTATATTAACCTTAATGTAAAATGATCTAATCGGGTCTCTGATTGCCCTATCATAGAAGTTTAGTAGTGCATTTTACTCGCCCTTCCACGCGCTTTGAGATGCCGCCTAGCCCAGTACGCTATCTGAAATAGGAGCGACGTAAATTGAACAAATGTGATAGAATTTCCATGAAATCTTATATTAAACAAAACATAAAATGATCTAAACGGGACTCTGATTGCCCTATCATAGAAGTTTAGTAGTGCATTTTACTCGCCCTTCCACGCGCTTTAAGATGCCGCCTAGCCCAGTACACTATCTGAAATAGGAGCGACGTATGTTGAACAAATGTGATATAATTACGCTGAATTCTTGTATTAACCGTAAGAGTAAATGATCTAATCGGGTCTCGGTTTGCCTTACCCTAGAAGTTTAATAGTGCATTTTACTCGCCATTTCATGCGCTTTGAGATGCCGCTTAGCCCAATACGCTATCTGCAACATGAGCGACGTAAATTGAACAAATGTGATAGAATTTCGCTGAATTCTTAAATTAACCATAATATAAAATGATCTAATCGGGTCTCTGTTTGCCCTACCCTAGAAGTTTAATAGTACATTTTACTCGCCATTTCTTGCGCTTTGAGATGCCGCTTAGCCCAATACGCTATCTGAAATATCAGCGACGTAAATTGAACAAATGTGAGAGAATCTCGCTGAATTCTTATATTCACCTTAATGTAAAATGATCTAATCGGGTCTCTGTTCGCCCTACTCTAGAAGATTACTAGTGCATTTCACACGTCATTTCATGCGCTTTGAGATGCCGCGTAGCTCAATAAGCAATCTGAAATAGGAGCGACGTAAATTGGACAAATGTGATAGAATTTTTCTGAATTCTTAAATAAACCATAATACGAAATGATCTAATCGGGTCTCTGTTTGCCCTACCCTAGAGGTTTAACAGTGCATTTTACTCGCCATTTCATGCGCTTTGAGATGCCGCATAGCCCAATACGCTATCTGAAATAGGAGCGACGTAAATTGAAGAAATGTGATAGAATTTCGCTGAATTCTTATATTAACCTCAATGTAAAATGATCTAATCGGGTCTTTGTTCGCCCTACCCTAGAAGTTTAATAGTGCATTTCACTCGTCATTTCATGCGCTTTGAGATGCCGCTTAGCCCAATACGCTATCTGACATAGGAGCGACGTAAATTGAACAAATGTGATAGAATTTCGCTGAATTCTTAAATTAACCATAATATAAAATGATCTAATGGGGTCTCTGATTGCCCTACCCTAGAAGATTAATAGTGCATTTCACTCGCCATTTCATGCGCTTTGAGATGCCGCTTAGCCCAATACGCTATCTGACATAGGAGCGACGTAAATTGAACAAATGTGATACAATTTCGCTGAATTCTTAAATTAACCATAATATAAAATGATCTAATGGGGTCTCAGATTGCCCTATCATAGAAGTTTAGTAGGGCATTTTACTCGCCCTTCCACGCGCTTTGAAATACCGCCTTGCCCAGTACGCTATCTGAAATAGGAGCGACGTAAGTTGAACAAATGTGATAGAATTACGCTGAATTCTTATATTAACCGTAATATAAAATGATCTAATCGGGTCTCTGTTTGCCCTACCCTAGAAGTTTAACAGTGCATTTTACTCGTCGTTTCATGCGCTTTGAGATGCCGTATAGCCCAATACGCTATCTGACATAGGAGCGACGTAAATTGAACAAATGTGATAGAATTTCGCTGAATTCTTAAAATAACCATAATATAAAATGATCTAATGGGGTCTCTGATTGCCCTACCCTAGAAGATTAATAGTGCATTTCATGCGCTTTGAGGTGCCGCTTAGCCCAATACGCTATCTGACATAGGAGCGACGAAAATTGAACAAATGTGATAGAATTTCGCTGAATTCTTATATTAACCAAAATATAAAATGATCTAATCGGGTCTCTGATTGCCCTATCATAGAAGTTTAATAGTGCATTTTACTCGCCATTCCACGCGCTTTAAGTTGCCGCCTAGCCCAGTACGCTATCTGAAATAGGAGCTACGTAAGTTGAACAAATGTGACAGAATTACGCTGAATTCTTATATTAACCGTAATATAAAATGATCTAATCGGGTCTCTGTTTGCCCTACCCTAGAAGTTTATTAGTGCATTTTACTCGCCATTTCTTGCGCTTTGAGATGCCGCTTAGCCCAGTACGCTATCTGAAATAGGAGCGACGTAAATTGATCAAATGTGATAGAATTTCGCTGAATTCTTTTTTTAACCATAACGTAAAATGATCTACTCGGGTCTCTGTTCGCCCTAGCGTAGAAGCTTAATTGTGCATTTTATTCGTCATTTCATGCGCTTTGAGATGCCGCTTAGCCCAATACGCTATCTGAAATAGCAGCGACGTAAATTGAGCAAATGTGATAGAATTTCGCTGAATTCTTATATTAACCAAAATATAAAATGATCTAATCGGTTCTCTGTTTGCCCTACCCTAGAAGTTTAATAGTGCATTTCACTCGCCATTTCTCGCGCTTTGAGTTGCCGCTTAGCCCAATACGCTATCTGAAATATCAGCGACGTAAATTGAACAAATGTGAGAGAATTTCGCTGAATTCTGAAATTAACCATAATATAAAATGATCTTATCGGGTCTCCGATTGCCCTATCATAGAAGTTTAGTAGTGCATTTTACTCGCCCTTCCACGCGCTTTGAGATGCCGCCTAGCCCAGTACGCTATCTGAAATAGGAGCGACGTAAATTGAACAAATGTGATAGAATTTCGCTGAATTCTTAAATTGACCATAATATAAAATGATCTTATCGGGTCTCTGTTTGCCCTACCCTAGAAGTTTAATAGTGCATTTTACTCCACATTTCTTGCGCTTTGAGATGCCGCTTAGCCCAATACGCTATCTGAAATATCAGCGACGTAAATTGAACAAATGTGAGAGAATTTCGCTGAATTCTTATATAACCAAAATATAAAATGATCTAATCGGGTCTCTGATTGCCCTATCATAGAAGTTTAATAGTGCATTTTACTCCACATTTCTTGCGCTTTGAGATGCCGCTTAGCCCAGTACGCTATCTGAAATAGGAGCGACGTAAATTGAACAAATGTGAGAGAATTTCGCTGAATTCTTATATTAACCGCAATATAAAATGATCTAATCGGGTCTCTGTTTGCCTTATCCTAGAAGTTTAATAGTGCATTTTACTCGCCATTTCATGCGCTTTGAGATGCCGCTTAGCCCAATACGTTATCTGGAATAGGAGCGACGTAAATTGAACAAATGTGATAGAATTTCCGTGAATTCTTATATTAACCGTAATATAAAATGATCAATTCGGGTTTCAGTTCGCCCTACCCCAGAAGTTTAATAGAGCATTTCACTCGTCAATCCATGCGCTTTGAGATGCCGCTTAGCCCAATACGCTATCTGAAATAGGAATGACGTAAATTGAACAAATGTGATAGAATTTTGCTGAATTCTTAAATTAACCAAAATATAAAATGATCTAATCGGGTCTCTGATTGCCCTATCATAGATGTTTAATAGTGCATTTTACTCGCCATTCCACGCGCTTTAAGATGCCGCCTAGCCCAGTACGCTATCTGAAATAGGAGCTACGTAAGTTGAACGAATGTGACAGAATTACGCTGATTTCTTATATTAACCGTAATATAAAATGATCTAATCGGGTCTCTGTTTGCCTCACCCTAGAAGTTTAATAGTGCATTTTACTCGCCATTTCATGCGCTTTGAGATGCCGCTTAGCCCAATATGCTATCTGATATAGGAGCGACGTAAATTGAACAAATGTGATAGAATTACGCTGAATTCTTATATTAACCAAAATATAAAATGATCTAATCGGGTCTCAGATTGCCCTATCATAGAAGTTTAGTAGTGCATTTTACTCGCCCTTCCACGCGCTTTGAAATACCGCCTTGCCCAGTACGCTATCTGAAATAGGAGCGACGTAAGTTGAACAAATGTGATAGAATTACGCTGAATTCTTATATTAACCGTAATATAAAATGATCTAATCGGGTCTCTGTTTGCCCTACCCTAGAAGTTTAACAGTGCATTTTACTCGTCGTTTCATGCGCTTTGAGATGCCGTATAGCCCAATACGCTATCTGACATAGGAGCGACGTAAATTGAACAAATGTGATAGAATTTCGCTGAATTCTTAAAATAACCATAATATAAAATGATCTAATGGGGTCTCTGATTGCCCTACCCTAGAAGATTAATAGTGCATTTCACACGCCATTTCATGCGCTTTCAGGTGCCGCTTAGCCCAATACGCTATCTGACATAGGAGCGACGAAAATTGAACAAATGTGATAGAATTTCGCTGAATTCTTATATTAACCAAAATATAAAATGATCTAATCGGGTCTCTGATTGCCCTATCATAGAAGTTTAATAGTGCATTTTACTCGCCATTCCACGCGCTTTAAGTTGCCGCCTAGCCCAGTACGCTATCTGAAATAGGAGCTACGTAAGTTGAACAAATGTGACAGAATTACGCTGAATTCTTATATTAACCGTAATATAAAATGATCTAATCGGGTCTCTGTTTGCCCTACCCTAGAAGTTTATTAGTGCATTTTACTCGCCATTTCTTGCGCTTTGAGATGCCGCTTAGCCCAGTACGCTATCTGAAATAGGAGCGACGTAAATTGATCAAATGTGATAGAATTTCGCTGAATTCTTTTTTTAACCATAACGTAAAATGATCTACTCGGGTCTCTGTTCGCCCTAGCGTAGAAGCTTAATTGTGCATTTTATTCGTCATTTCATGCGCTTTGAGATGCCGCTTAGCCCAATACGCTATCTGAAATAGCAGCGACGTAAATTGAGCAAATGTGATAGAATTTCGCTGAATTCTTATATTAACCAAAATATAAAATGATCTAATCGGTTCTCTGTTTGCCCTACCCTAGAAGTTTAATAGTGCATTTCACTCGCCATTTCTCGCGCTTTGAGTTGCCGCTTCGCCCAATACGCTATCTGAAATATCAGCGACGTAAATTGAACAAATGTGAGAGAATTTCGCTGAATTCTGAAATTAACCATAATATAAAATGATCTTATCGGGTCTCTGTTTGCCCTACCCTAGAAGTTTAATAGTGCATTTTACTCGCCATTTCATGCGCTTTGAGATGCCGCTTAGCCCAATACGCTATCTGAAATAGGAGCGACGTAAATTGAACAAATGTGATAGAATTTCGCTGAATTCTTATATTAACCTCAATGTAAAATAATCTAATCGGGTCTTTGTTCGCCCTACCCTAGAAGTTTAATAGTGCATTTCACTCGTCATTTCATGCGCTTTGAGATGCCGCTTAGCCCAATAAGCTATCTGAAATAGGAGCGACGTAAATTGACCAAATGTGATAGAATTTCGCTGAATTCTTATATAACCAAAATATAAAATGATCTAATCGGGTCTCTGATTGCCCTATCATAGAAGTTTAATAGTGAATTTTACTCGCCATTCCACGCGCGTTAAGATGCCGCTTAGCCCAATACGCTATCAGCAATAGGAGCGACGTAAATTGAACAAATGTGATAGAATTTCGCTGAATTCTTAAATTAACCATAATATAAAATGATCTAATCGGGTCTCCGATTGCCCTATCATAGAAGTTTAGTAGTGCATTTTACTCGCCCTTCCACGCGCTTTGAGATGCCGCCTAGCCCAGTACGCTATCTGAAATAGGAGCGACGTAAATTGAACAAATGTGATAGAATTTCGCTGAATTCTTAAATTGACCATAATATAAAATGATCTTATCGGGTCTCTGTTTGCCCTACCCTAGAAGTTTAATAGTGCATTTTACTCCACATTTCTTGCGCTTTGAGATGCCGCTTAGCCCAATACGCTATCTGAAATATCAGCGACGTAAATTGAACAAATGTGAGAGAATTTCGCTGAATTCTTATATTAACCGTAATATAAAATGATCTAATCGGGTCTCTGTTTGCCTCACCCTAGAAGTTTAATAGTGCATTTTACTCGCCATTTCATGCGCTTTGAGATGCCGCTTAGCCCAATATGCTATCTGATATAGGAGCGACGTAAATTGAACAAATGTGATAGAATTACGCTGAATTCTTATATTAACCAAAATATAAAATGATCTAATCGGGTCTCTGATTGCCCTATCATAGAAGATTAATAGTGCATTTTACTCGCCATTCCACGCGCTTTAAGATGCCGCCCAGCCCAGTATGCTATCTGAAATAGGAACGACGTAAATTGAACAAATGTGATAGAATTTTGCTGAATTCTTAAATTAACCATAATATAAAATGATCTAGTCGGGTCACTGATTGCCCTATCATAGAAGATTAACAGTGCATTTTACTCGCCATTCCACGCGCTTTAAGTTGTCACCTAGCCCAGCACGCTATCTGAAATAGGAGCTACGTAAGTTGAACAAATGTCACAGAATTACGCTGAATTCTTATATTAACCGTAATATAAAATGATCTAATCGGGTCTCTGTTTGCCTTATCCTACAAGTTTAATTGTGCATTTTACTCGTCATTTCATGCGCTTTGAGATGCCGCCTAGCCCAGTACGCTATCTGAAATAGGAGTGACGTAAATTGAACAAATGTGATAGAATTTCGCTGAATTCTTTTATTTACCATAATGTTAAATGATCTAATCGGGTCTCTGTTCGCCCTAGCGTACAAGCTTAATAGTGCATTTTATTCGTCATTTCATGCGCTTTGAGATGCCGCTTAGCCCAATACGCCTTCTGAAATAGGAGCGACGCAAATTGAACAAATGTGATAGAATTTCGCTGAATTCTTATATTAACCATAATATAAAATGATGTAATCGGGTCTCTGTTCGCCCTACCCAAGAAGTTTAATAGTGCATTTCTCTCGTCATTTGATGCGCTTTGAGATGCCGCTTAGCCCAATAGCTATCTGAAATAGGAGCGACGTAAATTGAACAAATGTGATAGAATTTCCCTGAAATCTTATATTAACCGTAATATAAAATGATCTAATCGGGTCTCTGTTTGCATTACCCGAGAAGTTTAATAGTGCATTTTACTCGCCATTCCACGCGCTTTAAGATGCCGCCTATCCGAGTACGCTTTCTGAAATAGGAGCGACGTAAGTTGAACAAATGTGATAAAATAACGCTGAATTCTTATATTAACCGTAATATAAAATGGTCTAATCGGGTCTCCGTTTGCCTTATCCTAGAAGTTTAATAGTGCATTTTACTTGCCATTCCACGCGCTTTAAGATACCGCGTAGCCCAGTACGCTATCTGAAATAGGAGCGACGTAAATTGAACAAATGTGATAGAATTTTCCTGAATTCTTAAATTAACCATAATATAAAATGATGTAATCGGGTCTCTGTTTGCCTTACCGTAGAAGTTTAATAGTGCATTTTACTCGTCAATTCATGCGCTTTGCGATGCCGCTTAGCCCAATAAGCTATCTGAAATAGGAGCGACGTAAATTCAACAAATGTGATAGAATTTCGCTGAATTCTTATATTAACCAAAATATAAAATGATCTAATCGGGCCTCTGATTGCCCTATCATAGAAGTTTAACAGTGCATTTCACTCGCCATTCCACGCGCTTTAAGTTGCCGCCTAGCCCAGCACGCTATCTGAAATAGGAGCTACGTAAGTTGAACAAATGTCACAGAATTACGCTGAACTCTTATATTAACCGTAATATAAAATGATCTAATCGGGTCTCTGTTTGCCTTATCCTAGAAGTTTAATAGTGCATTTTACTCGCCATTTCATGCGCTTTGAGATGCCTCCTAGCCCAATACGCTATCTGAAATAGGAGCGACGTAAATTGAACAAATGTGATAGAATTTCCCTGAAATGTTATAGTAAACAAAATATAAAATGATCTAACCGGGTCTCTGATTGCCCTATCATAGAAGTTTAATAGTGCATGTTACTCGCCATTCCACGCGCTTTAAGTTGCCGCCTAGCCCAGTACGCTATCTGAACTAGGAGCTACGTAAGTTGAACAAATGTCACAGAATTACGCTGAATTCTTATATTAACCGTAATATAAAATGATCTAATCGGGTCTCTGTTTGCCTTATCCTAGAAGTTTAATAGTGCATTTTACTCGCCATTTCATGCGCTTTGAGATGCCGCTTAGCCCAGTACGCTATCTGAAATAGGAGCGATGTAAATTGAACAAATGTGACAGAATTTCGATGAATTCATTTATTAACCAAAATATAAAATGATCTAATCGGGTCTCTGATTGCCCTACCCTAGAAGATTAATAGTGCATTTTACTCGCCATTTCATGCGCTTTGAGATGCCGCTTAGCCCAATACGCTATCTGAAATAGGAGCAACGTAAATTGAACAAATGTGATAGAATTTCGCTGAATTCTTAAATTAACCATAATATAAAATGATCTAATGGGGTCTCTGTTTGCCCTACCCTAGAAGTATAATAGTGCATTTTCCTCGCCATTTCTTGCGCTTTGAGATGCCACTTTGCACAAGTCGCTATCTGAAATAGGAGCGATGTAAATTGAACAAATGTGATAGAATTTCCCTGAAATCTTATATTAACCGTAATATAGAATGATCTAATCGGGTCTCTGTTTGCATTACCCGAGAAGTTTAATAGTGCATTTTACTCGCCATTCCACGCGCTTTAAGATGCCGCCTATCCGAGTACGCTTTATGAAATAGGAGCGACGTAAGTTGAACAAATGTGATAGAATAACGCTGAATTCTTATATTAACCAAAATATAAAATGATCTAATCGGGTCTCTGATTGCCCTATCATAGAAGTTTAATAGTGCATTTTACTCGCCGTTCCACGCGCTTTAAGATGCCGCCTAGCCCAGTACGCTATCTGAAATAGGAGCTACGTAAGTTGAACGAATGTGACAGAATTACGCTGATTTCTTATATTAACCGTAATATAAAATGATCTAATCGGGTCTCTGTTTGCCTCACCCTAGAAGATTAATAGTGCATTTTACTCGCCATTTCATGCGCTTTGAGATGCCGCTTAGCCCAATATGCTATCTGATATAGGAGCGACGTAAATTGAACAAAAGTGATAGAATTACGCTGAATTCTTATATTAACCAAAATATAAAATGATCTAATCGGGTCTCTGATTGCCCTATCATAGAAGATTAATAGTGCATTTTACTCGCCATTCCACGCGCTTTAAGATGCCGCCCAGCCCAGTATGCTATCTGAAATAGGAACGACGTAAATTGAACAAATGTGATAGAATTTTGCTGAATTCTTAAATTAACCATAATATAAAATGATCTAATCGGGTCTCTGATTGCCCTACCCTAGAAGTTTAATAGTGCATTTTACTCACCATTCCACGCGCTTTAAGTTGCCGCCTAGCCCAGTACGCTATCTGAAATAGGAGCTACGTAAGTTGAACAAATGTCACATAATTACGCTGAATTCTTATATTAACCGTAATATAAAATGATCTAATCGGGTCTCTGTTTGCCTTACCGTAGAAGTTTAATAGTGCATTTTACTCGTCAATTCATGCGCTTTGCGATGCCGCTTTGCCCAATAAGCTATCTGAAATAGGAGCGACGTAAATTCAACAAATGTGATAGAATTTCGCTGAATTCTTATATTAACCAAAATATAAAATGATCTAATCGGGCCTCTGATTGCCCTATCATAGAAGTTTAACAGTGCATTTCACTCGCCATTCCACGCGCTTTAAGTTGCCGCCTAGCCCAGCACGCTATCTGAAATAGGAGCTACGTAAGTTGAACAAATGTCACAGAATTACGCTGAATTCTTATATTAACCGTAATATAAAATGATCTAATCGGGTCTCTGTTTGCCTTATCCTAGATGTTTAATAGTGCATTTTACTCGCCATTTCTTGCGCTTTGAGATGCCGCTTAGCCCAGTACGCTATCTGAAATAGGAGCGATGTAAATTGAACAAATGTGATAGAATTTCGATGAATTCATTTATTAACCAAAATATAAAATGATCTAATCGGGTCTCTGATTGCCCTACCCTAGAAGTTTAATAGTGCATTTTACTCGCCATTCCACGCGGTTTAAGTTGCCGCCTAGCCCAGTACGCTATCTGAAATAGGAGCTACGTAACTTGAACAAATGTGACAGAATTACGCTGAACTCTTATATTAACCGTAATATAAAATGATCTAATCGGGTCTCTGTTTGCCTTATCCTAGAAGTTTAATAGTGCATTTTACTCGCCATTTCATGCGCTTTGAGATGCCGCTTAGCCCAATAAGCTATCTGAAATAGGAGCGATGTAACTTGAACAAATGTGATAGAATTTCGCTGAATTCTTAAATTAACCATAATATGAAATGACCTAATCGGGTCTCTGTTTGCCCTACCCTAGAAGTTTAATAGAGCATTTTACTCGTCATTTCATGCGCGTTGAGATGCCGCCTAGCCCAGTACGCTATCTGAAATAGGAGCGACGTAAATTGAACAAATGTGATAGAATTTCGCTGAATTCTTATATTAACCAAAATATAAAATGATCTAATCGGGTCTCCGTTTGCCTTATCCTAGATGTTTAATAGTGCATTTTACTCGCCATTTCTTGCGCTTTGAGATGCCGCTTAGCCCAGTACGCTATGTGAAATAGGAGCTACGTAAATTGTACAAATGTGATAGAATTTTGCTGAATTCTTTTATTTACCATAATGTTAAATGATCTAATCGGGTCTCTGTTCGCCCTAGCGTACAAGCTTAATAGTGCATTTTATTCGTCATTTCATGCGCTTTGAGATGCCGCTTAGCCCAATACGCTATCTGAAATAGGAGCGACGCAAATTGAACAAATGTGATAGAATTTCGCTGAATTCTTATATTAACCAAAATATAAAATGATCTAATCGGGTCTCCGTTTGCCTTATCCTAGATGTTTAATAGTGCATTTTACTCGCCATTTCTTGCGCTTTGAGATGCCGCTTAGCCCAGTACGCTATGTGAAATAGGAGCGATGTAAATTGAACAAATGTGATAGAATTTCGATGAATTCATTTATTAACCAAAATATAAAATGATCTAATCGGGTCTCTGATTGCCCTATCATAGAAGTTTAGTAGTGCATTTTACTCGCCATTCTACGCGCTTTAAGTTGCCGCCTAGCCCACATACGCTATCTGAAATAGGAGCGACGTAAGTTGAACAAATGTGATAGAATTTTGCTGAATTCTTAAATTAACCATAATATAAAATGATCTAATCGGGTCTCTGTTTGCCCTACCCTAGAAGTTTAATAGTGCATTTTAGTCGCCATTTCATGCGCTTTGAGATCCGTCTTAGCCCTATACGCTATCTGAAATAGGAGCGACGTAAATTGAACAAATGTGATAGAATTTCCCTGAAATCTTATATTAATCAAAATATAAAATGATCTACTCGGGTCTCTGATTGCCCTATCATAGAAGATTAGTAGTGCATTTTACTCGCCATTCCATGCGCTTTGAGATGCCGCCTAGCCCAGTACGCTATCTGAAATAGGAGCGTCGTAACTTGAACAAATGTGATAGAATTACGCTGAATTCTTATATTAACCGTAATATAAAATGATCTAATCGGGTCTCTGTTTGCCTTATCCTAGAAGTTTAATAGCGCATTTTACTCGCCATTTCATGCGCTTTGAGATGCCGCTTAGCCCAATACGCTATCTGGAATGGGAGAGACGTAAATTGAACAAATGTGATAGAATTTTCGTGAATCCTTATATTAACCTTAATGTAAAATGATCCAATCGGGTCTCTGTTCGCCCTACCATAGAAGTCTAATAGTGCATTTCACTCGCCATTTCATGCGCCTTGAGATGCCGCTTAGCCCAATACGCTATCTGAAATAGGAGCGACGTAAGTTGAACAAATGTGATAAAATTACGCTGAATTCTTTTATTAACCATAATGTAAAATGATCTGCTCGGGTCTCTGTTCGCCCTAGCCTAGAAGTTTAATAGTGCATTTTATTCGCCATTTCATGCGCTTTGAGATGCCGCTTAGCCAAATGCGCTATCTGAAATTGGAGCGACGTAAATGGAACAAATGTGATAGAATTTCGCTGAATTCTTAAATTAACCATAATATAAAATGATCTAATGGGGTCTCTGTTTGCCCTACCCTAGAAGTTTAATAGTGCATTTTACTCGCCATTTCTTGCGCTTTGAGATGCCGCTTAGCACAAGTCGCTATCTGAAATAGGAGCGATGTAAATTGAACAAATGTGATAGAATTTCGCTGAATTCTTATATTAACCTTAATGTAAAATGATCTAATCGGGTCTTTGTTCGCCCTACCCAAGAAGTTTAATAGTGCATTTCACTTGTCAATTCATGCGCTTTGCGATGCCGCTTAGCCCAATAAGCTATCTGAAATTGGAGCGACGTATATTGAACAAATGTGACAGAATTTCGATGAATTCATTTATTAACCAAAATATAAAATGATCTAATCGGGTCTCTGATTGCCCTACCCTAGAAGATTAATAGTGCATTTTACTCGCCATTTCATGCGCTTTGAGATGCCGCTTAGCCCAATACGCTATCTGAAATAGGAGCAACGTAAATTGAACAAATGTGATAGAATTTCGCTGAATTCTTAAATTAACCATAATATAAAATGATCTAATGGGGTCTCTGTTTGCCCTACCCTAGAAGTATAATAGTGCATTTTCCTCGCCATTTCTTGCGCTTTGAGATGCCACTTAGCACAAGTCGCTATCTGAAATAGGAGCGATGTAAATTGAACAAATGTGATAGAATTTCCCTGAAATCTTATATTAACCGTAATATAGAATGATCTAATCGGGTCTCTGTTTGCATTACCCGAGAAGTTTAATAGTGCATTTTACTCGCCATTCCACGCGCTTTAAGATGCCGCCTATCCGAGTACGCTTTATGAAATAGGAGCGACGTAAGTTGAACAAATGTGATAGAATAACGCTGAATTCTTATATTAACCAAAATATAAAATGATCTAATCGGGTCTCTGATTGCCCTATCATAGAAGTTTAATAGTGCATTTTACTCGCCGTTCCACGCGCTTTAAGATGCCGCCTAGCCCAGTACGCTATCTGAAATAGGAGCTACGTAAGTTGAACGAATGTGACAGAATTACGCTGATTTCTTATATTAACCGTAATATAAAATGATCTAATCGGGTCTCTGTTTGCCTCACCCTAGAAGATTAATAGTGCATTTTACTCGCCATTTCATGCGCTTTGAGATGCCGCTTAGCCCAATATGCTATCTGATATAGGAGCGACGTAAATTGAACAAAAGTGATAGAATTACGCTGAATTCTTATATTAACCAAAATATAAAATGATCTAATCGGGTCTCTGATTGCCCTATCATAGAAGATTAATAGTGCATTTTACTCGCCATTCCACGCGCTTTAAGATGCCGCCCAGCCCAGTATGCTATCTGAAATAGGAACGACGTAAATTGAACAAATGTGATAGAATTTTGCTGAATTCTTAAATTAACCATAATATAAAATGATCTAGTCGGGTCTCTGATTGCCCTATCATAGAAGTTTAACAGTGCATTTTACTCGCCATTCCACGCGCTTTAAGTTGTCGCCTAGCCCAGCACGCTATCTGAAATAGGAGCTACGTAAGTTGAACAAATGTCACAGAATTACGCTGAATTCTTATATTAACCGTAATATAAAATGATCTAATCGGGTCTCTGTTTGCCTTATCCGAGAAGTTTAATAGTGCATTTTACTCGCCATTTCATGCGCTTTGAGATGCCGCTTAGCCCAGTACGCTATCTGAAATAGGAGCGATGTAAATTGAACAAATGCGATAGAATTTCGATGATTTCATTTATTAACGAAAATATAAAATGATCTAATCGGGTCTCTGATTGCCCTACCCTAGAAGTTTAATAGTGCATTTTACGCGCCATTTCATGCGCTTTGAGATGCCGCTTAGCCCAATACGCTATCTGAAATAGGAGCGACGTAAATTGAACAAATGTGATAGAATTTCGCTGAATTCTTATATTAACCAAAATATAAAATGATCTAATCCGGTCTCTGTTTGCCCTACCCTAGAAGTTGAATAGTGCATTGTACGAGCGATTTCTTGCGCTTTGAGATGCAGCTTAGCCCAATACGCTATCTGAAATAGGAGCGACGTAAATTGAACAAATGTGATAGAATTTCGCTGAATTCTTATATTAAACAAAATATAAAATGATCTAATCGGGTCTCTGTTTGCCCTACCCTAGAAGTTTAATAGTGCATTTTACTCGCCATTTCATGCGCTTTGAGATGCCGCTTAGCCCAATACGCTATCTGAAATAGGAGCGACGTAAATTGAACAAATGTGATAGAATTTCGCTGAATTCTTAAATTAACCATAATATAAAATGATCTAATGGGGTCTCTGTTTGCCCTACCCTAGAAGTTTAATAGTGCATTTTACTCGCCATTTCTTGCGCTTTGAGATGCCGCTTAGCACAAGTCGCTATCTGAAATAGGAGCGATGTAAATTGAACAAATGTGATAGAATTTCGCTGAATTCTTATATTAACCTTAATGTAAAATGATCTAATCGGGTCTCTGATTGCCCTATCATAGAAGTTTAGTAGTGCATTTTACTCGCCATTCCACGCGCTTTAAGATGCCGCCTAGCCCAGTACGCTATCTGAAATAGGAGCGACGTAAGTTGAACAAATGTGATAGAATTTCCCAGAAATCTTATATTAACCGTAATATAAAATGATCTAATCGGGTCTCTGTTTGCATTACCCGAGAAGTTTAATAGTGCATTTTACTCGCCATTCCACGCGCTGTAAGATGCCGCCTATCCGAGTACGCTTTCTGAAATAGGAGCGCCGTAAGTTGAACAAATGTGATAGAATAACGCTGAATTCTTATATTAACCAAAATATAAAATGATCTAATCGGGTCTCTGATTGCCCTATCATAGAAGTTTAATAGTGCATTTTACTCGCCATTCCACGCGCTTTAAGATGCCGCCTAGCCCAGTACGCTATCTGAAATAGGAGCTACGTAAGTTGAACGAATGTGACAGAATTACGCTGATTTCTTACATTAACCGTAATATAAAATGATCTAATCGGGTCTCTGTTTGCCTCACCCTAGAAGATTAATAGTGCATTTTACTCGCCATTTCATGCGCTTTGTGATGCCGCTTAGCCCAATATGCTATCTGATATAGGAGCGACGTAAATTGAACAAATGTGATAGAATTACGCTGCATTCTTATATTAACCAAAATATAAAATGATCTAATCGGGTCTCTGATTGCCCTATCATAGAAGATTAATAGTGCATTTTACTCGCCATTCCACGCGCTTTAAGATGCCGCCCAGCCCAGTATGCTATCTGAAATAGGAACGACGTAAATTGGACAAATGTGATAGAATTTTGCTGAATTCTGAAATTAACCATAATATAAAATGATCTAGTCGGGTCTCTGATTGCCATATCATAGAAGTTTAACAGTGCATTTTACTCGCCATTCCACGCGCTTTAAGTTGTCGCCTAGCCCAGCACGCTATCTGAAATAGGAGCAACGTAAGTTGGACAAATGTCACAGAATTACGCTGAATTCTTATATTAACCGTAATATGAAATGATCTAATCGGGTCTCTGTTTGCCTTATCCTAGAAGTTTAATAGTGCATTTTACTCGCCATTTCATGCGCTTTGAGATGCCGCTTAGCCCAGTACGCTATCTGAAATAGGAGCGATGTAAATTGAACAAATGTGATAGAATTTCGATGATTTCATTTATTAACCAAAATATAAAATGATCTAATCGGGTCTCTGATTGCCCTACCCTAGAAGTTTAATAGTGCATTTTACTCGCCATTTCATGCGCTTTGAGATGCCGCTTAGCCCAATACGCAATCTGAAATAGGAGCGACGTAAATTGAACAAATGTGATAGAATTTGGCTGAATTCTTATATTAACCAAAATATAAAATGATCTAATCCGGTCTCTGTTTGCCCTACCCTAGAAGTTGAATAGTGCATTGTACGAGGCATTTCTTGCGCTTTGAGATGCAGCTTAGCCCAATACGCTATCTGAAATAGGAGCGACGTAAATTGAACAAATGTGATAGAATTTCGCTGAATTCTTATTTTAACCTTAATGTAAAATGATCTAATCGGGTCTTTGTTCGCCCTACCCTAGAAGTTTAATAGTGCATTGCACTCGTCATTTCATGCGCTTTGAGTTGCCGCTTAGCCCAATAAGCTATCTGAAATAGGAGCGACGTAAATTGAACAAATGTGATACTATTTCCCTGAAATCTTATATTAAACAAAATATAAAATGATCTAATCGGGTCTCTGATTGCCCTATCATAGAAGTTTAGTAGTGCATTTTACTCGCCATTCCACGCGCTTTAAGTTGCCGCCTAGCCCAGTACGCTATCTGAAATAGGAGCGACGTAAATTGAACAAATGTGATACTATTTCCCTGAAATCTTATATTAAACAAAATATAAAATGATCTAATCGGTTCTCTGATCGCCCTAGCCTAGAAGTTTAATAGTGCATTTTATTCGCCATTTCATGCGCTTTGAGATGCCGCATAGCCAAATACGCTATCTGAAATTGGAGCGACGTAAATGGAGCAAATGTGATAGAATTTTGCTGAATTCTTAAATTAACCATAATATAAAATGATCTAATCGGGTCTCTGTTTTCCCTACCCTAGAAGATTAATTGTGCATTTTAGTCGCCATTTCATGCGCTTTGAGATCCGGCTTAGCCCAATACGCTATCTGAAATAGGAGCGACGTAAATTGAACAAATGTGATAGAATTTCGCTGAATTCTTAAATTAACCATAATATAAAATGATCTAATCGGGTCTCTGTTTGCCCTACCCTAGAAGTTTAACAGTGCATTTTACTCGCCATTTCATGCGCTTTGAGATGCCGCTTAGCCCAATACGCTATCTGAAATAGGAGCGACGTAAATTGAACAAATGTGATAGAATTTCGCTGAATTCTTATATTAACCAAAATATAAAATGATCTAATCCGGTCTCTGTTTGCCCTACCCTAGAAGTTTAATAGTGCATTTTACTCGCCATTTCATGCGCTTTGAGATGCCGCTTAGCCCAATACGCTATCTGAAATAGGAGCGACGTAAATTGAACAAATGTGATAGAATTTCGCTGAATTCTTAAATTAACCATAATATGAAATGATCTAATGGGGTCTCTGTTTGCCCTACCCTAGAAGTTTAATAGTGCATTTTACTCGCCATTTCTTGCGCTTTGAGATGCCGCTTAGCACAAGTCGCTATCTGAAATAGGAGCGATGTAAATTGAACAAATGTGATAGAATTTCGCTGAATTCTTATATTAACCTTAATGTAAAATGATCTAATCGGGTCTCTGATTGCCCTATCATAGAAGTTTAGTAGTGCATTTTACTCGCCATTCCACGCGCTTTAAGATGCCGCCTAGCCCAGTACGCTATCTGAAATAGGAGCGACGTAAGTTGAACAAATGTGATAGAATTTCCCTGAAATCTTATATTAACCGTAATATAAAATGATCTAATCGGGTCTCTGTTTGCATTACCCGAGAAGTTTAATAGTGCATTTTACTCGCCATTCCACGCGCTGTAAGATGCCGCCTATCCGAGTACGCTTTCTGAAATAGGAGCGCCGTAAGTTGAACAAATGTGATAGAATAACGCTGAATTCTTATATTAACCAAAATATAAAATGATTTAATCGGGTCTCTGATTGCCCTATCATAGAAGTTTAATAGTGCATTTTACTCGCCATTCCACGCGCTTTAAGATGCCGCCTAGCCCAGTACGCTATCTGAAATAGGAGCTACGTAAGTTGAACGAATGTGACAGAATTACGCTGATTTCTTACATTAACCGTAATATAAAATGATCTAATCGGGTCTCTGTTTGCCTCACCCTAGAAGATTAATAGTGCATTTTACTCGCCATTTCATGCGCTTTGTGATGCCGCTTAGCCCAATATGCTATCTGATATAGGAGCGACGTAAATTGAACAAATGTGATAGAATTACGCTGCATTCTTATATTAACCAAAATATAAAATGATCTAATCGGGTCTCTGATTGCCCTATCATAGAAGATTAATAGTGCATTTTACTCGCCATTCCACGCGCTTTAAGATGCCGCCCAGCCCAGTATGCTATCTGAAATAGGAACGACGTAAATTGGACAAATGTGATAGAATTTTGCTGAATTCTTAAATTAACCATAATATAAAATGATCTAGTCGGGTCTCTGATTGCCATATCATAGAAGTTTAACAGTGCATTTTACTCGCCATTCCACGCGCTTTAAGTTGTCGCCTAGCCCAGCACGCTATCTGAAATAGGAGCAACGTAAGTTGGACAAATGTCACAGAATTACGCTGAATTCTTATATTAACCGTAATATGAAATGATCTAATCGGGTGTCTGTTTGCCTTATCCTAGAAGTTTAATAGTGCATTTTACTCGCCATTTCATGCGCTTTGAGATGCCGCTTAGCCCAATACGCAATCTGAAATAGGAGCGACGTAAATTGAACAAATGTGATAGAATTTCGCTGAATTCTTATATTAACCAAAATATAAAATGATGTAATCCGGTCTCTGTTTGCCCTACCCTAGAAGTTGAATAGTGCATTGTACGAGGCATTTCTTGCGCTTTGAGATGCAGCTTAGCCCAATACGCTATCTGAAATAGGAGCGACGTAAATTGAACAAATGTGATAGAATTTCGCTGAATTCTTATTTTAACCTTAATGTAAAATGATCTAATCGGGTCTTTGTTCGCCCTACCCTAGAAGTTTAATAGTGCATTGCACTCGTCATTTCATGCGCTTTGAGTTGCCGCTTAGCCCAATAAGCTATCTGAAATATGAGCGACGTAAATTGAACAAATGTGATACTATTTCCCTGAAATCTTATATTAAACAAAATATAAAATGATCTAATCGGGTCTCTGATTGCCCTATCATAGAAGTTTAGTAGTGCATTTTACTCGCCATTCCACGCGCTTTAAGTTGCCGCCTAGCCCAGTACGCTATCTGAAATAGGAGCGACGTAACTTGAACAAATGTGATAGAATTTTGCTGAATTCTTTTATTAACCATAATGTAAAATGATCTGCTCGGGTCTCTGTTCGCCCTAGCCTAGAAGTTTAATAGTGCATTTTATTCGCCATTTCATGCGCTTTGAGATGCCGCATAGCCAAATACGCTATCTGAAATTGGAGCGACGTAAATGGAACAAATGTGATAGAATTTCGCTGAATTCTTAAATTAACCATAATATAAAATGATCTAATCGGGTCTCTGTTTGCCCTACCCTAGAAGATTAATCGTGCATTTTACACGCCATTTCATGCGTTTTGAGATGCCGCTTAGCCCAATACGCTATCTGAAATAGGAGCGACGTAAATTGAACAAATGTCATAGAATTTCGCTGAATTCTTAAATTAACCATAATATAAAATGATCTAATCGGGTCCCTGTTTGCCTTATCCGAGAAGTTTAATAGTGCAGTTTACTCGCCATTTCATGCGCTTTGAAATGCCGCTTAGCCCAATACGCTATCTGAAATAGGAGCGACGTAAATTGAACAAATGTGATAGAATTTCCGTGAATTCTTATATTAACCTTAATGTAAAATGATCTAATCGGGTCTCTGGTCGCCCTACCATAGAAGTCTAATAGTGCATTTCACTCGCCATTTCATGCACTTTGAGATGCCGCTTAGCCCAATACGCTATCTGAAATAGGAGCGACGTAATTTGAACAAATGTGATAGAATTTCTCTGAATTCTTTTATTAACCATAATGTAAAATGATCTGATCGGGTCTCTGTTCGCCCTAGCCTAGAAGTTGAGCAGTGCATTTTACTCGCCATTCCACGCGCTTTAAGATGGCGCCTAGCCCAGTACGCTATCTGAAATAGGAGCGACGTAAGTTGAACAAATGTGATAGAATTTTGCTGAATTCTTAAATTAACCATAATATAAAATGATCTAATCGGGTCTCTGTTTGCCCTACCCTAGAAGTTTAATAGTGCATTTCACTCGTCACTTCATGCGCTTTGAGATGCCGCTAAGCCCAATAAGCTATCTGAAATAGGAGCGACGTAAATTGAACAACTGTGATAGAATTTCGCAGAATTCTTATATTAACCATAATGTAAAATGATATTATCGGGTCTCTGTTTGCCCTACCCTAGAAGTTTAATAGTGCATTTCACTCGTCACTTCATGCGCTTTGAGATGCCGCTAAGCACAATAAGCTATCTGAAATAGGAGCGACGTAATTTGAACAAATGTGATAGAATTTCGCTGAATTCTTTTATTAACCATAATGTAAAATGATCTGATCGGGTCTCTGTTCGCCCTAGCCTAGAAGTTTAGTAGTTCATTTTATTCGCCATTTCATGCGGTTTGAGATGCCGCTTAGCCGAGTACGCTATCTGAAATAGGAGCGACGTAAATTGAACAAATGTGATACAATATCCCGGAAATCTTATATTAAACAAAATATAAAATGATCTAATCGGGACTCTGATTGCCCTAACATAGAAGTTTAGTAGTGCATTTTACTCGCCATTCCCGGAGCTTTAAGATGCCGCCTAGCACAGTACGCTATCTGAAATAGGAGCGACGTAAATTGAACAAATGTGATAGAATTTCGCTGAATTCTTATATTAACCAAAATATAAAATGATCTAATCCGGTCTCTGTTTGCCCTACCCTAGAAGTTGAATAGTGCATTGTACGAGCCATTTCTTGCGCTTTGAGATGCAGCTTAGCCCAATACGCTATCTGAAATAGGAGCGACGTAAATTGAACAAATGTGATAGAATTTCGCTGAATTCTTATTTTAACCTTAATGTAAAATGATCTAATCGGGTCTTTGTTCGCCCTACCCTAGAAGTTTAATAGTGCATTGCACTCGTCATTTCATGCGCTTTCAGTTGCCGCTGAGCCCAATAAGCTATCTGAAATAGGAGCGACGTAAATTGAACAAATGTGATAGAACTTCGCTGAATTCTTATATTAACCGTAATATAAAATGATGTAATCGGGTCTCTGTTCGCCCTACCCAAGAAGTTTAATAGTGCATTTCTCTCGTCATTTCATGCGCTTTGAGATGCCGCTTAGCCCAATAGCTATCTGAAATAGGAGCGACGTAAATTAAACAAATGTGATAGAACTTCGCTGAATTCTTATATTAACCATATTATAAAATGATATAATCGGGTCTCTGATTGCCCTACCCTAGAAGTTTAATAGTGCATTTTACACACCATTCCACGCGCTTTAAGTTGCCGCCTAGCCCAGTACGCTATCTGAAATAGGAGCTACGTAAGTTGAACAAATGTCACAGAATTACGCTGAATTCTTATATTAACCGTAATATAAAATGATCTAATGGGGTCTCTGTTTGCCCTACCCTAGAAGTTTAATAGTGCATTTTACTCGCCATTTCTTGCGCTTTGAGATGCCGCTTAGCACAAGTCGCTATCTGAAATAGGAGCGATGTAAATTGAACAAATGTGATAGAATTTCGCTAAATTCTTATATTAACCTTAATGTAAAATGATCTAATCGGGTCTTTGTTCGCCCTACCCAAGAAGTTTAATAGTGCATTTCACTCGTCAATTCATGCGCTTTGCGATGCCGCTTAGCCCAATAAGCTATCTGAAATTGGAGCAACGTATATTGAACAAATGTGATAGAATTTCGCTGAATTCTTATATTAACCAAAATATAAAATGATCTAATCGGGTCTCTGATTGCCCTATCATAGAAGTTTAATAGTGCATTTTACTCGCCATTTCTTGCGCTTTGAGATGCCGCTTAGCACAAGTCGCTATCTGAAATAGGAGCGATGTAAATTGAACAAATGTGATAGAATTTCGCTAAATTCTTATATTAACCTTAATGTAAAATGATCTAATCGGGTCTTTGTTCGCCCTACCCAAGAAGTTTAATAGTGCATTTCACTCGTCAATTCTTGCGCTTTGAGATGCCGCTTAGCACAAGTCGCTATCTGAAATAGGAGCGATGTAAATTGAACAAATGTGATAGAATTTCGCTAAATTCTTATATTAACCTTAATGTAAAATGATCTAATCGGGTCTTTGTTCGCCCTACCCAAGAAGTTTAATAGTGCATTTCACTCGTCAATTCATGCGCTTTGCGATGCCGCTTAGCCCAATAAGCTATCTGAAATTGGCGCGACGTATATTGAACAAATGTGATAGAATTTCGCTGAATTCTTATATTAACCAAAATATAAAATGATCTAATCGGGTCTCTGTTTGCCCTATCATAGAAGTTTAATAGTGCATTTTACTCGCCATTCCACGCGCTTTAAGATGCCGCCTAGCTCAGTACGCTATCTGAAATAGGAGCTACGTAAGTTGAACGAATGTGACAGAATTACGCTGATTTCTTATATTAACCGTAATGTAAAATGATCTAATCGGGTCTCTGTTTGCCTTATCCTAGAAGTTTAATAGTGCATTTTACTCGCCATTTCATGCGCTTTGAGATGCCTCTTAGCCCAATACGCTATCTGAAATAGGAGCGACGTAAATTGAACAAATGTGATAGAATTTCGCTGAATTCTTATATTAACCAAAATATAAAATGATCTAATCCGGTCTCTGTTTGCCCTACCCTAGAAGTTTAATAGTGCAATTTGCGAGCCATTTCTTGCGCTTTGAGATGCAGCTTAGCCCAATACGCTATCTGAAATAGGAGCGACGTAAATTGAACAAATGTGATAGAATTTCGCTGAATTCTTATTTTAACCTTAATGTAAAATGATCTAATCGGGTCTTTGTTCGCCCTACCCTAGAAGTTTAACAGTGCATTTCACTCGTCTTTCATGCGCTCTGAGTTGCCGCTTAAACCCAATGAGCTATCTGAAATAGGAGCGACGTAAATTGAACGAATGTGATAGAATTTCGCTGGATTCTTATATTAACCAAAATATAAAATGAACTAATCGGGTCTCTGATTGCCCTATCATAGAAGTTTAATAGTGCATTTTACTCGCCACTCCACGCGGTTTAAGTTGCCGCCTAGCCCAGTACGCTATCTGAAATAGGAGCTACGTAACTTGAACAAATGTGACAGAATTACGCTGAATTCTTATATTAACCGTAATATAAAATGATCTAATCGGGTCTCTGTTTGCCTTATCCTAGAAGTTTAATAGTGCATTTTACTCGTCACTTCATGCGCTTTGAGATGCCGCCTAGCCGAGTACGCTATCTGAAATAGGAACGACGTAAATTGAACAAATGTGATAGAATTTCGCTGAATTCTTTTATTTACCATAATGTTATATGATCTAATCGGGTCTCAGTTCGCCCTAGCGTACAAGCTTAATAGTGCATTTTATTCGTCATTTCATGCGCTTTGAGATGCCGCTTAGCCCAATTCGCTATCTGAAATAGGAGCGACGCAAATTGCACAAATGTGTTAGAATTTCGCTGAATTCTTATATTAACCATAATATAAAATGATGTAATCGGGTCTCTGTTCGCCCTCCCCAAGAAGTTTAATAGTGCATTTCTCTCGTCATTTCATGCGCTTTGAGATGCCGCTTATCCCAATAGCTATCTGAAATAGGAGCGACGTAAACTGAACAAATGTGATAGAATTTCGCTGAATTCTTAAATTAACCATAATATAAAATGATCTAATCGGGTCTCTGTTTGCCCTACCCTAGAAGATTAATCGTGCATTTTACACGCCATTTCATGCGTTTTGAGATGCCGCTTAGCCCAATACGCTATCTGAAATAGGAGCGACGTAAATTGAACAAATGTCATAGAATTTCGCTGAATTCTTAAATTAACCATAATATAAAATGATCTAATCGGGTCCCTGTTTGCCTTATCCGAGAAGTTTAATAGTGCAGTTTACTCGCCATTTCATGCGCTTTGAAATGCCGCTTAGCCCAATACGCTATCTGAAATAGGAGCGACGTAAATTGAACAAATGTGATAGAATTTCCGTGAATTCTTATATTAACCTTAATGTAAAATGATCTAATCGGGTCTCTGGTCGCCCTACCATAGAAGTCTAATAGTGCATTTCACTCGCCATTTCATGCACTTTGAGATGCCGCTTAGCCCAATACGCTATCTGAAATAGGAGCGACGTAATTTGAACAAATGTGATAGAATTTCTCTGAATTCTTTTATTAACCATAATGTAAAATGATCTGATCGGGTCTCTGTTCGCCCTAGCCTAGAAGTTGAGCAGTGCATTTTACTCGCCATTCCACGCGCTTTAAGATGGCGCCTAGCCCAGTACGCTATCTGAAATAGGAGCGACGTAAGTTGAACAAATGTGATAGAATTTTGCTGAATTCTTAAATTAACCATAATATAAAATGATCTAATCGGGTCTCTGTTTGCCCTACCCTAGAAGTTTAATAGTGCATTTCACTCGTCACTTCATGCGCTTTGAGATGCCGCTAAGCCCAATAAGCTATCTGAAATAGGAGCGACGTAAATTGAACAAATGTGATAGAATTTCGCAGAATTCTTATATTAACCATAATGTAAAATGATATTATCGGGTCTCTGTTTGCCCTACCCTAGAAGTTTAATAGTGCATTTCACTCGTCACTTCATGCGCTTTGAGATGCCGCTAAGCACAATAAGCTATCTGAAATAGGAGCGACGTAATTTGAACAAATGTGATAGAATTTCGCTGAATTCTTTTATTAACCATAATGTAAAATGATCTGATCGGGTCTCTGTTCGCCCTAGCCTAGAAGTTTAGTAGTTCATTTTATTCGCCATTTCATGCGGTTTGAGATGCCGCTTAGCCGAGTACGCTATCTGAAATAGGAGCGACGTAAATTGAACAAATGTGATACAATATCCCGGAAATCTTATATTAAACAAAATATAAAATGATCTAATCGGGACTCTGATTGCCCTAACATAGAAGTTTAGTAGTGCATTTTACTCGCCATTCCCGGAGCTTTAAGATGCCGCCTAGCACAGTACGCTATCTGAAATAGGAGCGACGTAAATTGAACAAATGTGATAGAATTTCGCTGAATTCTTATATTAACCAAAATATAAAATGATCTAATCCGGTCTCTGTTTGCCCTACCCTAGAAGTTGAATAGTGCATTGTACGAGCCATTTCTTGCGCTTTGAGATGCAGCTTAGCCCAATACGCTATCTGAAATAGGAGCGACGTAAATTGAACAAATGTGATAGAATTTCGCTGAATTCTTATTTTAACCTTAATGTAAAATGATCTAATCGGGTCTTTGTTCGCCCTACCCTAGAAGTTTAATAGTGCATTGCACTCGTCATTTCATGCGCTTTCAGTTGCCGCTGAGCCCAATAAGCTATCTGAAATAGGAGCGACGTAAATTGAACAAATGTGATAGAATTTCGCTGAATTCTTATATTAACCGTAATATAAAATGATGTAATCGGGTCTCTGTTCGCCCTACCCAAGAAGTTTAATAGTGCATTTCTCTCGTCATTTCATGCGCTTTGAGATGCCGCTTAGCCCAATAGCTATCTGAAATAGGAGCGACGTAAATTAAACAAATGTGATAGAACTTCGCTGAATTCTTATATTAACCATATTATAAAATGATATAATCGGGTCTCTGATTGCCCTACCCTAGAAGTTTAATAGTGCATTTTACACACCATTCCACGCGCTTTAAGTTGCCGCCTAGCCCAGTACGCTATCTGAAATAGGAGCTACGTAAGTTGAACAAATGTCACAGAATTACGCTGAATTCTTATATTAACCGTAATATAAAATGATCTAATGGGGTCTCTGTTTGCCCTACCCTAGAAGTTTAATAGTGCATTTTACTCGCCATTTCTTGCGCTTTGAGATGCCGCTTAGCACAAGTCGCTATCTGAAATAGGAGCGATGTAAATTGAACAAATGTGATAGAATTTCGCTAAATTCTTATATTAACCTTAATGTAAAATGATCTAATCGGGTCTTTGTTCGCCCTACCCAAGAAGTTTAATAGTGCATTTCACTCGTCAATTCATGCGCTTTGCGATGCCGCTTAGCCCAATAAGCTATCTGAAATTGGAGCGACGTATATTGAACAAATGTGATAGAATTTCGCTGAATTCTTATATTAACCAAAATATAAAATGATCTAATCGGGTCTCTGATTGCCCTATCATAGAAGTTTAATAGTGCATTTTACTCGCCATTTCTTGCGCTTTGAGATGCCGCTTAGCACAAGTCGCTATCTGAAATAGGAGCGATGTAAATTGAACAAATGTGATAGAATTTCGCTAAATTCTTATATTAACCTTAATGTAAATTGATCTAATCGGGTCTTTGTTCGCCTAACCCAAGAAGTTTAATAGTGCATTTCACTCGTCAATTCATGCGCTTTGCGATGCCGCTTAGCCCAATAAGCTATCTGAAATTGGCGCGACGTATATTGAACAAATGTGATAGAATTTCGCTGAATTCTTATATTAACCAAAATATAAAATGATCTAATCGGGTCTCTGATTGCCCTATCATAGAAGTTTAATAGTGCATTTTACTCGCCATTCCACGCGCTTTAAGATGCCGCCTAGCTCAGTACGCTATCTGAAATAGGAGCTACGTAAGTTGAACGAATGTGACAGAATTACGCTGATTTCTTATATTAACCGTAATGTAAAATGATCTAATCGGGTCTCTGTTTGCCTTATCCTAGAAGTTTAATAGTGCATTTTACTCGCCATTTCATGCGCTTTGAGATGCCTCTTAGCCCAATACGCTATCTGAAATAGGAGCGACGTAAATTGAACAAATGTGATAGAATTTCGCTGAATTCTTATATTAACCAAAATATAAAATGATCTAATCCGGTCTCTGTTTGCCCTACCCTAGAAGTTTAATAGTGCAATTTGCGAGCCATTTCTTGCGCTTTGAGATGCAGCTTAGCCCAATACGCTATCTGAAATAGGAGCGACGTAAATTGAACAAATGTGATAGAATTTCGCTGAATTCTTATTTTAACCTTAATGTAAAATGATCTAATCGGGTCTTTGTTCGCCCTACCCTAGAAGTTTAACAGTGCATTTCACTCGTCTTTCATGCGCTCTGAGTTGCCGCTTAAACCCAATGAGCTATCTGAAATAGGAGCGACGTAAATTGAACGAATGTGATAGAATTTCGCTGGATCCTTATATTAACCAAAATATAAAATGAACTAATCGGGTCTCTGATTGCCCTATCATAGAAGTTTAATAGTGCATTTTACTCGCGACTCCACGCGGTTTAAGTTGCCGCCTAGCCCAGTACGCTATCTGAAATAGGAGCTACGTAACTTGAACAAATGTGACAGAATTACGCTGAATTCTTATATTAACCGTAATATAAAATGATCTAATCGGGTCTCTGTTTGCCTTATCCTAGAAGTTTAATAGTGCATTTTACTCGTCACTTCATGCGCTTTGAGATGCCGCCTAGCCGAGTACGCTATCTGAAATAGGAACGACGTAAATTGAACAAATGTGATAGAATTTCGCTGAATTCTTTTATTTACCATAATGTTATATGATCTAATCGGGTCTCAGTTCGCCCTAGCGTACAAGCTTAATAGTGCATTTTATTCGTCATTTCATGCGCTTTGAGATGCCGCTTAGCCCAATTCGCTATCTGAAATAGGAGCGACGCAAATTGCACAAATGTGTTAGAATTTCGCTGAATTCTTATATTAACCATAATATAAAATGATGTAATCGGGTCTCTGTTCGCCCTCCCCAAGAAGTTTAATAGTGCATTTCTCTCGTCATTTCATGCGCTTTGAGATGCCGCTTATCCCAATAGCTATCTGAAATAGGAGCGACGTAAATTGAACAAATGTGATAGAATTACGCTGAATTCTTGTATTAACCAAAATATAAAATGATCTAATCGGGTCTCTGATTGCCCTATCATAGAAGATTAATAGTGCATTTTACTCGCCATTCCACGCGCTTTAAGATGCCGCCCATCCCAGTATGCTATCTGAAATAGGAACGACGTAAATTGAACAAATGTGATAGAATTTTGCTGAATTCTTAAATTAACCATAATATAAAATGATCTAATCGGGTCTCTGATTGCCCTATCATAGAAGTTTAACAGTGCATTTTACTCGCCATTCCACGCGCTTTAAGTTGTCGCCTAGCCCAGCACGCTATCTGAAATAGGAGCTACGTAAGTTGAACAAATGTCACAGAATTACGCTGAATTCTTATATTAACCGTAATATAAAATGATCTAATCGGGTCTCTGTTTGCCTTATCCTAGAAGTTTAATAGTGCATTTTACTCGCCATTTCATGCGCTTTGAGATGCCCCTTAGCCCAGTACGCTATCTGAAATAGGAGCGATGTAAATTGAACAAATGTGATAGAATTTCGATGATTTCATTTATTAACCAAATTATAAAATGATCTAATCCGGTCTCTGTTTGCCCTACCCTAGAAGTTGAATAGTGCATTGTACGAGCCATTTCTTGCGCTTTGAGATGCAGCTTAGCCCAATACGCTATCTGAAATAGGAGCGACGTAAATTGAACAAATGTGATAGAATTTCTCTGAATTCTTATTTTAACCTTAATGTAAAATGATCTAATCGGGTCTTTGTTCGCCCTACCCTAGAAGTTTAATAGTGCATTGCACTCGTCATTTCATGCGCTTTGAGTTGCCGCTTAGCCCAATAAGCTATCTGAAATAGGAGCGACGTAAATTGAACAAATGTGATACTATTTCCCTGAAATCTTATATTAAACAAAATATAAAATGATCTAATCGGGTCTCTGATTGCCCTATCATAGAAGTTTAGTAGTGCATTTTACTCGCCATTCCACGCGCTTTAAGTTGCCGCCTAGCCCAGTACGCTATCTGAAATAGGAGCGACGTAAGTTGAACAAATGTGATAGAATTTTGCTGAATTCTTAAATTAACCATAATATAAAATGATCTAATCGGGTCTCAGTTTGCCCTACCCTAGAAGTTTAATAGTGCATTTTAGTCGCCATTTCATGCGCTTTGAGATCCGGCTTAGCCCAATACGCTATCTGAAATAGGAGCGACGTAAATTGAACAAATGTGATAGAATTTCCCTGAAATCTTATGTTAATCAAAATATAAAATGATCTACTCGGGTCTCTGATTGCCCTATCATAGAAGATTAGTAGTGCATTTTACTCGCCATTCCATGCGCTTTGAGATGCCGCCTAGCCCAGTACGCTATCTGAAATAGGAGCGTCGTAACTTGAACAAATGTGATAGAATTACGCTGAATTCTTATATTAACCGTAATATAAAATGATCTAATCGGGTCTCTGTTTGCCTTATCCTAGAAGTTTAATAGCGCATTTTACTCGCCATTTCATGCGCTTTGAGATGCCGCTTAGCCCAATACGCTATCTGGAATGGGAGCGACGTAAATTGAACAAATGTGATAGAATTTTCGTGAATCCTTATATTAACCTTAATGTAAAATGATCCAATCGGGACTCTGTGCGCCCTACCATAGAAGTCTAATAGTGCATTTCACTCGCCATTTCATGCGCCTTGAGATGCGGCTTAGCCCAATACGCTATCTGATATAGGAGCGACGTAAGTTGAACAAATGTGATAGAATTACGCTGAATTCTTTTATTAACCATAATGTAAAATGATCTGCTCGTGTCTCTGTTCGCCCTAGCCTAGAAGTTTAATAGTGCATTTTATACGCCATTTCATGCGCTTTGAGATGCCGCTTAGCCAAATACGCTATCTGAAATTGGAGCGACGTAAATGGAACAAATGTGATAGAATTTCGCTGAATTCTTAAATTAACCATAATATAAAATGATCTAATCGGGTCTCTGTTTGCCCTACCCTAGAAGTTTAATAGTGCATTTTACGCGCCATTTCATGCGCTTTGAGATGCCGCTTAACCCAATACGCTATCTGAAATAGGAGCAACGAAAGTTGAACAAATGTGATAGAATTTCGCTGAATTATTTTATTAACCAGAATGTAAAATGATCTAATCGGGTCTCTGTTCGCCCTAGCCTAGAAGTTTAATAGTGCATTTTATTCGCCATTTCATGCGCTTTGTGATACCGCGTAGCCCAATACGCTATCTGAAATAGGAGCGACGTAAATTGAACAAATGTGATAGAATTTCCCTGCATTCTTATATTAACCTTAATGTAAAATGATCTAATCGTATCTCTGTTCGCCCTACCCTAGAAGTTTAATAGTGCATTTCACTCGTCATTTCATGCGCTTTCAGTTGCCGCTTAGCCCAATACGCTATCTGAAATAGGAGCGACGTAAATTGAACAAATGTGATAGAATTTCCCTGAAATCTTATATTAAACAAAATATAAAATGATCTAATCGGGTCTCTGATTGCCCTATCATAGAAGATTAGTAGTGCATTTTACTCGCCATTCCACGCGCTTCGAGATGCCGCTTAGCTCAATACGCTATCTGAAATAGGAGCGACGAAAGTTGAACAAATGTGATAGAATTTCGCTGAATTATTTTATTAACCAAAATGTAAAATGATCTAATCTGGTCTCTGTTCGCCCTACCATAGAAGTCTTATAGTGCATTTCACTCGCCATTTCATGCGCTTTGAGATGCCGCTTAGCCCAATACGCTATCTGAAATAGGAGCGACCTAAATTGAACGAATGTGATAGAATTTCGCTCAATTCTTAAATTAACTATAATATAAAATGATCTAATCGGGTCTCTGTTTGCCCTACCCCAGGAGTTTAATAGTGCATTTTACTCGCCATTTCATGCGCTTTGAGATGCCGCTTAGCCCAATACGCTATCTGAAATATCAGCGACACGAATTGAACAAATGTGATAGAATTTCCCTGAAATCTTGTATTAAACAAAATATAAAATGATCTAATCGCGTCTCTGATTGCCCTATCATACAACTTTAATAGTGCATTTTACTCGCCACTCCACGCGCTTTAGGATGCCGCCTAGACCAGTACGCTATCCGAAATAGGAGCGACCTAAATTGAACGAATGTGATAGAATTTTGCTGAATTCTTAAATTAACCATAATATAAAATGATCTACTCGGGTCTCTGCTTGCCCTACCCTAGAAGTTTAATAGTGCATTTTACTCGTCATTTCATGCGCTTTGAGATGCCGCTTAGCCGTATACGCTATCTGGAATAGGAGCGACGTAAATTGAACAAATGTGATACTATTTCCCTGAAATCTTATATTAAACAAAATATAAAATGATCTAATCGGGTCTCTGATTGCCCTATCATAGAAGTTTAGTAGTGCATTTTACTCGCCATTCCACGCGCTTTAAGTTGCCGCCTAGCCCAGTACGCTATCTGAAATAGGAGCGACGTAAGTTGAACAAATGTGATAGAATTTTGCTGAATTCTTAAATTAACCATAATATAAAATGATCTAATCGGGACTCTGTTCGCCCTAGCCTGGAAGTTTAATAGTGCATTTCACTCGTCATTTCATGCGCTTTGAGATGCCGCTAAGCCCAATAAGCTATCTGTAATAGGAGCGACGTAAATTTTACAAATGTGATAGAATTTCGTTGAATTCTTATATTAACCAAAATATAAAATGATCTAATCGGGTCTCTGATTGCCCTATCATAGAAGTTTAATAGTGCATTTTACTCGCCATTCCGCGCGCTTTAAAAAGCCGCCTAGCCCAGTACGCTATCTGAAATAGGAGCGACGTAACTTGAACAAATGTGATAGGATTTCCCTGAAATCTTATATTAAACAAAATATAAAATGATCTAATCGGGTCTCTGACTGCCCTATCATAGAAGTTTAACAGTGCATTTTACTCGCCATTCCACGCGCTTTAAGATGCCGGCCAGCCCAGTACGCTATCTGAAATAGGAGCGACGTAATTTGAAGAAATGTGATAGAATTACGCTGAATTCTTATATTAACCGTAATATAAAATGATCTAATCGGGTCTCCGTTTGCCCTACCCTAGAAGTTTAATAGTCCATTCTATTCGCCATTTCATGCGCTTTGAGATGCCGGTTAGCCCAATACGCTAACTGAAATAGGAGCGACGTAAATAGAACAAATGTGATAGGATTTCCCTGAAATCTTATATTAAACAAAATATAAAATGATCTAATCGGGTCTCTGATTGCCCTATCATACAAGTTTAATAGTGCATTCTACTCGCCACTCCACGCGCTTTAGGATGCCGCCTAGCCCAGTACGCTATCCGAAATAGGAGCGACGTAAATTGAACAAATGTGATAGAATTTTGCTGAATTCTTAAATTAACCATAATATAAAATGATCTAATCGGGTCTCTGTTTGCCCTACCCTAGAAGTTTAATAGTGCATTTTACTCGCCATTTCATGCGCTTTGAGATGCCGCTTAACCCAATACGCTATCTGAAATAGGAGCAACGAAAGTTGAACAAATGTGATAGAATTTCGCTGAATTCTTTTATTAACCATAATGTAAAATGATCTAATCGGGTCTCTGTTCGCCCTAGCCTAGAAGTTTAATAGTGCATTTTATTCGCCATTTCATGCGCTTTGTGATGCCGCGTAGCCCAATACGCTATCTGAAATAGGAGCGACGTAAATTGAACAAATGTGATAGAATTTCCCTGAATTCTTATATTAACCTTAATGTAAAATGATCTAATCGGGTCTGTGTTCGCCCTACCCTAGAAGTTTAATAGTGCATTTCACTCGTCATTTCATGCGCTTTCAGTTGCCGCTTAGCCCAATACGCTATCTGAAATAGGAGCGACGTAAATTGAACAAGTGTGATAGAATTTCCCTGAAATATTATATTAAACAGAATATAAAATGATCTAATCTGGTCTCTGATTGCCCTATAATAGAAGATTAGTAGTGCATTTTACTCGCCATTCCACGCGCTTTAAGATGCCGCCTAGCCCAGTACGCTATCTGAAATAGGAGCGACGTAACTTGAACAAATGTGATAGAATTACGCTGCATTCTTATATTAACCGTAATATAAAATGATCTAACCGGGTATCTGTTTGCCCTATCCTAGAAGTTTAATAGTGCATTTTACTCGCCATTCCACGCGCTTTAAGATGCCGGCCAGCCCAGTACGCTATCTGAAATAGGAGCGACGTAATTTGAAGAAATGTGATAGAATTACGCTGCATTCTCTTATTAACCGTAATATAAAATGATCTAATCGGGTCTCTGTTTGCCCTACCCTAGAAGTTTAATAGTCCATTTTATTCGCCATTTCATGCGCTTTGAGATGCCGGTTAGCCGAATACGCTAACTGAAATAGGAGCGACGTAAATAGAACAAATGTGATAGGATTTCCCTGAAATCTTATATTAAACAAAATATAAAATGATCTAATCGGGTCTCTGACTGCCCTATCATTGAAGTTTAACAGTGCATTTTACTCGCCACTCCACGCGCTTTAAGATGCCGCCTAGCCCAGTACGCTATCTGAAATAGGAGCGACGTAACTTGAACAAATGTGATAGAATTCCGCAGAATTCTTATATTAACCAAAACATAAAATGATCTAATCTGGTCTCTGTTCGCCCTAGCCTAGAAGTTTAATAGTGCATTTTGTTCGCCATTTCATGCGATTTGAGATGCCGCTAAGCCCAATAAGCTGTCTGATATAGGAGCGACGTAATTTGAAGAAATGTGATAGAATTACGCTGAATTCTTATATGAACCGTAATATAAAATGATCTAATCGGGTCTCCGTTTGCCCTACCCTAGAACTTTAATAGTCCATTTTATTCGCCATTTCATGCGCGTTGAGATGCCGATTAGCCCAATACGCTATCTGAAATAGGAGCGACGTAAATTGAACAAATGTGATAGATTTTCCCTGAAATCTTATATTGAACAAAATATAAAATGATCTAATCGGGTCTCTGATTGCTCTATCATAGAAGTTTAGTAGTGCATTTTATTCGCCCTTCCACGCGCTTTAAGATTCCGCCTAGCCCAGTAGGCTATCTGAAATAGGAGCGACGTAAGATGAACAAATGTGATAGAATTACGCTGAATTCTTATATTAACCCTAATATAAAATGTACTAATCGGGTCTCCGTTTGCCTTATCCTAGAAGTTTAATAGCGCATTTTACTCGCCATTTCATGCGCTTTGAGATGCCGCATAGCCCAATACGCTATCTGAAATAGGAGCGACGTAAATTGAACAAATGTGATAGAATTTCCGTGAAATCTTATATTAAACAAAATATAAAATGATCTAATCGGGTCTCTGATTGCCCTATCATAGAAGTTTAGTTGTGCATTTTAATCGTCATTCCACGCGCTTTAAGGTGCCGCCTAGCCCGGTACGCTATCTGAAATAGGAGCGACGTAAGTTGAACAAATGTGATAGAATTTTGCTGAATTCTTAAATTAACCATAATATAAAATGATCTAATCGGGTCTCTGTTCGCCCTACCCTAGAAGTTTAATAGTGCATTTTACTCGCCATTACACGCGCTTTAAGATGCCGCCTAGCCCAGTACGCTATCTGAAATAGGAGCGACGTAACTTGAACAAATGTGATAGAATTTCGCAGAATTCTTATATTAACCAAAATATAAAATGATCTAATCTGGTCTCTGTTCGCCCTAGCCTAGAAGCTTAATAGTGCATTTTGTTCGCCATTTCATGCGATTTGAGATGCCGCTAAGCCCAATAAGCTGTCTGAAATAGGAGCGACGTAAATTGAACAAATGTGATAGAATTTCGCTGAATTCTTATATTAACCAAAGTATAAAATGATCTAATCGGGTCTCTGTTTGCCCTACCCTAGAAGTTTAATCGTGCATTTTACACGCCATTTCATGCGCTTTGAGATGCCGCTTAGCCCAATACGCTATCTGAAATAGGAGCGATGTAAATTGAACAAGTGTGATAGAATTTCGCTGAATTCTTTTATTAACCATAATGTAAAATGATCTAATCGGATCTCTGTTCGCCCGAGCCTAGAACTTTAATAGTGCATTTCATTCGCCATTTTATACGCTTTGAGATGCCGCTTTGCCCAATACGCTATCTGAAATAGGAGCGACGTAAATTGAACAAATGTGATAGAATTTCACTGAATTCTTATATTAACAAAAATATAAAATGATCTAATCGGGTCTCTGATTGCCCTAGCATAGAAGTTTAATAGTGCATTTTACTCGCCATTCCGAGCGCTTTAAGATGCCGCATAGCCCAATACGCTATCTGAAATATGAGCGACGTAAACTGAACAAATGTGATAGAATTTCGCTGAATTCTTATATTAACCATAATATAAAATGATCTAATCGGGTATCTGTTTGCCTTATCCTAGAAGATTAACAGTGCATTATACTCGCCATTTCATGCGCTTCGAGATGCCGCTTAACCCAACACGCTATCTGCAATAGGAGCGACGTAAATTGAACAAACGTGATGGAATTTTGCTGAATTCTTAAATTAACCATAGTACAAAATGATCTAATCGGGTCTCTGTTTGCCCTACCCTAGAAGTTTAATAGTGCATTTTGCTCGCCATTTCATACGCTTTGATATGCCGCTTAGCCCAATACGCTATCTGAAATAGGAGCGACGTAAATTGAACAAATGTGATAGAATATCGATGAATTCTTAAATTAACTATAATATAAAATGATCTAATCGGGTCACTGATTGCCCTACCCTAGAAGTTTAATAGTGCATTTTACTCGCCATTTCATGCGCTTTGAGATGCCGCTTAGCCCAATACGCTATCGGAAATATGAGCGACGTAAATTGAACAAATGTGATAGAATTCCGCTGAATTCTTATATTAACAAAAATATAAAATGATCTAATCGGGTCTCCGTTTGCCCTACCCCAGGAGTTTAATAGTGCATTTTACTCGCCATTTCATGCGCTTTGAGATGCCGCTTAGCCCAATACGCTATCTGAAATATCAGCGACACGAATTGAACAAATGTGATAGAATTTCCCTGAAATCTTGTATTAAACAAAATATAAAATGATCTAATCGCGTCTCTGATTGCCCTATCATACCACTTTAATAGTGCATTTTACTCGCCACTCCACGCGCTTTAGGATGCCGCCTAGACCAGTACGCTATCCGAAATAGGAGCGACCTAAATTGAACGAATGTGATAGAATTTTGCTGAATTCTTAAATTAACCATAATATAAAATGATCTAATCGGGTCTCCGTTTGCCCTACCCTAGAAGTTTAATAGTGCATTTTACGCGCCATTTCATGCGCTTTGAGATGCCGCTTAACCCAATACGCTATCTGAAATAGGAGCAACGAAAGTTGAAAAAATGTGATAGAATTTCGCTGAATTATTTTATTAACCAGAATGTAAAATGATCTAATCGGGTCTCTGTTCGCCCTAGCCTAGAAGTTTAATAGTGCATTTTATTCGCCATTTCATGCGCTTTGTGATGCCGCGTAGCCCAATACGCTATCTGAAATAGGAGCGACGTAAATTGAACAAATGTGATAGAATTTCCCTGCATTCTTATATTAACCTTAATGTAAAATGATCTAATCGTGTCTCTGTTCGCCCTACCCTAGAAGTTTAATAGTGCATTTCACTCGTCATTTCATGCGCTTTCAGTTGCCGCTTAGCCCAATACGCTATCTGAAATAGGAGCGACGTAAATTGAACAAATGTGATAGAATTTCCCTGAAATCTTATATTAAACAAAATATAAAATGATCTAATCGGGTCTCTGATTGCCCTATCATAGAAGATTAGTAGTGCATTTTACTCGCCATTCCACGCGCTTTAAGATGCCGCCTAGCCCAGTACGCTATCTGAAATAGGAGCGACGTAACTTGAACAAATGTGATAGAATTACGCTTCATTCTTATATTAACCGTAATATAAAATGATCTAACCGGGTATCTGTTTGCCCTATCCTAGAAGTTTAATAGTGCATTATACTCGCCATTTCATGCGCTTCGAGATGCCGCTTAGCTCAATACGCTATCTGAAATAGGAGCGACGAAAGTTGAACAAATGTGATAGAATTTCGCTGAATTATTTTATTAACCAGAATGTAAAATGATCTAATCTGGTCTCTGTTCGCCCTACCATAGAAGTCTTATAGTGCATTTCACTCGCCATTTCATGCGCTTTGAGATGCCGCTTAGCCCAATACGCTATCTGAAATAGGAGCGACCTAAATTTAACGAATGTGATAGAATTTCGCTCAATTCTTAAATTAACTATAATATAAAATGATCTAATCGGGTCTCTGTTTGCCCTACCCCAGGAGTTTAATAGTGCATTTTACTCGCCATTTCATGCGCTTTGAGATGCCGCTTAGCCCAATACGCTATCTGAAATATCAGCGACACGAATTGAACAAATGTGATAGAATTTCCCTGAAATCTTGTATTAAACAAAATATAAAATGATCTAATCGCGTCTCTGATTGCCCTATCATACAACTTTAATAGTGCATTTTACTCGCCACTCCACGCGCTTTAGGATGCCGCCTAGACCAGTACGCTATCCGAAATAGGAGCGACCTAAATTGAACGAATGTGATAGAATTTTGCTGAATTCTTAAATTAACCATAATATAAAATGATCTAATCGGGTCTCTGTTTGCCCTACACTAGAAGTTTAATAGTGCATTTTACTCGTCATTTCATGCGTTTTGAGATGCCGCTTAGCCGTATACGCTATCTGGAATAGGAGCGACGTAAATTGAACAAATGTGATACTATTTCCCTGAAATCTTATATTAAACAAAATATAAAATGATCTAATCGGGTCTCTGATTGCCCTATCATAGAAGTTTAGTAGTGCATTTTACTCGCCATTCCACGCGCTTTAAGTTGCCGCCTAGCCCAGTACGCTATCTGAAATAGGAGCGACGTAAGTTGAACAAATGTGATAGAATTTTGCTGAATTCTTAAATTAACCATAATATAAAATGATCTAATCGGGACTCTGTTCGCCCTAGCCTGGAAGTTTAATAGTGCATTTCACTCGTCATTTCATGCGCTTTGAGATGCCGCTAAGCCCAATAAGCTATCTGTAATAGGAGCGACGTAAATTTTACAAATGTGATAGAATTTCGTTGAATTCTTATATTAACCAAAATATAAAATGATCTAATCGGGGCTCTGATTGCCCTATCATAGAAGTTTAATAGTGCATTTTACTCGCCATTCCACGCGCTTTAAGAAGCCGCCTAGCCCAGTACGCTATCTGAAATAGGAGCGACGTAACTTGAACAAATGTGATAGAATTTCGCAGATTTCTTATATTAACCAAAACATAAAATGATCTAATCTGGTCTCTGTTCGCCCTAGCCTAGAAGTTTAATAGTGCATTTTACTCGCAATTTCATGCGCTTTGAGGTGCCGCTTAACCCAATACGCTATCTGCAATAGGAGCGACGTAAATTGAACAAACGTGATAGAATTTTGCTGAATTCTTAAATTAACCATAGTACAAAATGATCTAATCGGGTCTCTGTTTGCCCTACACTAGAAGTTTAATAGTGCATTTTGCTCGCCATTTCATGCGCTTTGAGATGCCGCTTAGCCCAATACGCTATCTGAAATAGGAGCGACGTAAATTGAACAAATGTGATAGAATTTCGCTGAATTCTTAAATTAACGATAATATAAAATGATCTAATCGGGTCTCTGATTGCCCTATCATAGAAGTTTAATAGGGCATTTTACTCCCCATTCCACGCGCATTAAGATGCCGGCCAGCCCAGTACGCTATCTGAAATAGGAGCGACGTAATTTGAAGAAATGTGATAGAATTACGCTGAATTCTTATATTAACCGTAATATAAAATGATCTAATCGGGTCTCCGTTTGCCCTACCCTAGAAGTTTAATAGTCCATTCTATTCGCCATTTCATGCGCTTTGAGATGCCGGTTAGCCCAATACGCTAACTGAAATAGGAGCGACGTAAATAGAACAAATGTGATAGGATTTCCCTGAAATCTTATATTAAACAAAATATAAAATGATCTAATCGGGTCTCTGACTGCCCTATCATAGAAGTTTAACAGTGCATTTTACTCGCCATTCCACGCGCTTTAAGATGCCGGCCAGCCCAGTACGCTATCTGAAATAGGAGCGACGTAATTTGAAGAAATGTGATAGAATTACGCTGAATTCTTATATTAACCGTAATATAAAATGATCTAATCGGGTCTCCGTTTGCCCTACCCTAGAAGTTTAATAGTCCATTCTATTCGCCATTTCATGCGCTTTGAGATGCCGGTTAGCCCAATACGCTAACTGAAATAGGAGCGACGTAAATAGAACAAATGTGATAGGATTTCCCTGAAATCTTATATTAAACAAAATATAAAATGATCTAATCGGGTCTCTGATTGCCCTATCATACAAGTTTAATAGTGCATTCTACTCGCCACTCCACGCGCTTTAGGATGCCGCCTAGCCCAGTACGCTATCCGAAATAGGAGCGACGTAAATTGAACAAATGTGATAGAATTCCGCTGAATTCTTATATTAACAAAAATATAAAATGATCTAATCGGGTCTCCGTTTGCCCTACCCCAGGAGTTTAATAGTGCATTTTACTCGCCATTTCATGCGCTTTGAGATGCCGCTTAGCCCAATACGCTATCTGAAATATCAGCGACACGAATTGAACAAATGTGATAGAATTTCCCTGAAATCTTGTATTAAACAAAATATAAAATGATCTAATCGCGTCTCTGATTGCCCTATCATACCACTTTAATAGTGCATTTTACTCGCCACTCCACGCGCTTTAGGATGCCGCCTAGACCAGTACGCTATCCGAAATAGGAGCGACCTAAATTGAACGAATGTGATAGAATTTTGCTGAATTCTTAAATTAACCATAATATAAAATGATCTAATCGGGTCTCCGTTTGCCCTACCCTAGAAGTTTAATAGTGCATTTTACGCGCCATTTCATGCGCTTTGAGATGCCGCTTAACCCAATACGCTATCTGAAATAGGAGCAACGAAAGTTGAAAAAATGTGATAGAATTTCGCTGAATTATTTTATTAACCAGAATGTAAAATGATCTAATCGGGTCTCTGTTCGCCCTAGCCTAGAAGTTTAATAGTGCATTTTATTCGCCATTTCATGCGCTTTGTGATGCCGCGTAGCCCAATACGCTATCTGAAATAGGAGCGACGTAAATTGAACAAATGTGATAGAATTTCCCTGCATTCTTATATTAACCTTAATGTAAAATGATCTAATCGTGTCTCTGTTCGCCCTACCCTAGAAGTTTAATAGTGCATTTCACTCGTCATTTCATGCGCTTTCAGTTGCCGCTTAGCCCAATACGCTATCTGAAATAGGAGCGACGTAAATTGAACAAATGTGATAGAATTTCCCTGAAATCTTATATTAAACAAAATATAAAATGATCTAATCGGGTCTCTGATTGCCCTATCATAGAAGATTAGTAGTGCATTTTACTCGCCATTCCACGCGCTTTAAGATGCCGCCTAGCCCAGTACGCTATCTGAAATAGGAGCGACGTAACTTGAACAAATGTGATAGAATTACGCTTCATTCTTATATTAACCGTAATATAAAATGATCTAACCGGGTATCTGTTTGCCCTATCCTAGAAGTTTAATAGTGCATTATACTCGCCATTTCATGCGCTTCGAGATGCCGCTTAGCTCAATACGCTATCTGAAATAGGAGCGACGAAAGTTGAACAAATGTGATAGAATTTCGCTGAATTATTTTATTAACCAGAATGTAAAATGATCTAATCTGGTCTCTGTTCGCCCTACCATAGAAGTCTTATAGTGCATTTCACTCGCCATTTCATGCGCTTTGAGATGCCGCTTAGCCCAATACGCTATCTGAAATAGGAGCGACCTAAATTTAACGAATGTGATAGAATTTCGCTCAATTCTTAAATTAACTATAATATAAAATGATCTAATCGGGTCTCTGTTTGCCCTACCCCAGGAGTTTAATAGTGCATTTTACTCGCCATTTCATGCGCTTTGAGATGCCGCTTAGTCCAATACGCTATCTGAAATATCAGCGACACGAATTGAACAAATGTGATAGAATTTCCCTGAAATCTTGTATTAAACAAAATATAAAATGATCTAATCGCGTCTCTGATTGCCCTATCATACAACTTTAATAGTGCATTTTACTCGCCACTCCACGCGCTTTAGGATGCCGCCTAGACCAGTACGCTATCCGAAATAGGAGCGACCTAAATTGAACGAATGTGATAGAATTTTGCTGAATTCTTAAATTAACCATAATATAAAATGATCTAATCGGGTCTCTGTTTGCCCTACACTAGAAGTTTAATAGTGCATTTTACTCGTCATTTCATGCGTTTTGAGATGCCGCTTAGCCGTATACGCTATCTGGAATAGGAGCGACGTAAATTGAACAAATGTGATACTATTTCCCTGAAATCTTATATTAAACAAAATATAAAATGATCTAATCGGGTCTCTGATTGCCCTATCATAGAAGTTAAGTAGTGCATTTTACTCGCCATTCCACGCGCTTTAAGTTGCCGCCTAGCCCAGTACGCTATCTGAAATAGGAGCGACGTAAGTTGAACAAATGTGATAGAATTTTGCTGAATTCTTAAATTAACCATAATATAAAATGATCTAATCGGGACTCTGTTCGCCCTAGCCTGGAAGTTTAATAGTGCATTTCACTCGTCATTTCATGCGCTTTGAGATGCCGCTAAGCCCAATAAGCTATCTGTAATAGGAGCGACGTAAATTTTACAAATGTGATAGAATTTCGTTGAATTCTTATATTAACCAAAATATAAAATGATCTAATCGGGGCTCTGATTGCCCTATCATAGAAGTTTAATAGTGCATTTTACTCGCCATTCCACGCGCTTTAAGAAGCCGCCTAGCCCAGTACGCTATCTGAAATAGGAGCGACGTAACTTGAACAAATGTGATAGAATTTCGCAGATTTCTTATATTAACCAAAACATAAAATGATCTAATCTGGTCTCTGTTCGCCCTAGCCTAGAAGTTTAATAGTGCATTTTACTCGCAATTTCATGCGCTTTGAGGTGCCGCTTAACCCAATACGCTATCTGCAATAGGAGCGACGTAAATTGAACAAACGTGATAGAATTTTGCTGAATTCTTAAATTAACCATAGTACAAAATGATCTAATCGGGTCTCTGTTTGCCCTACACTAGAAGTTTAATAGTGCATTTTGCTCGCCATTTCATGCGCTTTGAGATGCCGCTTAGCCCAATACGCTATCTGAAATAGGAGCGACGTAAATTGAACAAATGTGATAGAATTTCGCTGAATTCTTAAATTAACGATAATATAAAATGATCTAATCGGGTCTCTGATTGCCCTATCATAGAAGTTTAATAGGGCATTTTACTCCCCATTCCACGCGCATTAAGATGCCGGCCAGCCCAGTACGCTATCTGAAATAGGAGCGACGTAATTTGAAGAAATGTGATAGAATTACGCTGAATTCTTATATTAACCGTAATATAAAATGATCTAATCGGGTCTCCGTTTGCCCTACCCTAGAAGTTTAATAGTCCATTCTATTCGCCATTTCATGCGCTTTGAGATGCCGGTTAGCCCAATACGCTAACTGAAATAGGAGCGACGTAAATAGAACAAATGTGATAGGATTTCCCTGAAATCTTATATTAAACAAAATATAAAATGATCTAATCGGGTCTCTGACTGCCCTATCATAGAAGTTTAACAGTGCATTTTACTCGCCATTCCACGCGCTTTAAGATGCCGGCCAGCCCAGTACGCTATCTGAAATAGGAGCGACGTAATTTGAAGAAATGTGATAGAATTACGCTGAATTCTTATATTAACCGTAATATAAAATGATCTAATCGGGTCTCCGTTTGCCCTACCCTAGAAGTTTAATAGTCCATTCTATTCGCCATTTCATGCGCTTTGAGATGCCGGTTAGCCCAATACGCTAACTGAAATAGGAGCGACGTAAATAGAACAAATGTGATAGGATTTCCCTGAAATCTTATATTAAACAAAATATAAAATGATCTAATCGGGTCTCTGATTGCCCTATCATACAAGTTTAATAGTGCATTCTACTCGCCACTCCACGCGCTTTAGGATGCCGCCTAGCCCAGTACGCTATCCGAAATAGGAGCGACGTAAATTGAACAAATGTGATAGAATTTTGCTGAATTCTTAAATTAACCATAATATAAAATGATCTAATCGGGTCTCTGTTTGCCCTACCCTAGAAGTTTAATAGTGCATTTTACTCGCCATTTCATGCGCTTTGAGATGCCGCTTAACCCAATACGCTATCTGAAATAGGAGCAACGAAAGTTGAACAAATGTGATAGAATTTCGCTGAATTCTTTTATTAACCATAATGTAAAATGATATAATCGGGTCTCTGTTCGCCCTAGCCTAGAAGTTTAATAGTGCATTTTATTCGCCATTTCATGCGCTTTGTGATGCCGCGTAGCCCAATACGCTATCTGAAATAGGAGCGACGTAAATTGAACAAATGTGATAGAATTTCCCTGAATTCTTATATTAACCTTAATGTAAAATGATCTAATCGGGTCTGTGTTCGCCCTACCCTAGAAGTTTAATAGTGCATTTCACTCGTCATTTCATGCGCTTTCAGTTGCCGCTTAGCCCAATACGCTATCTGAAATAGGAGCGACGTAAATTGAACAAGTGTGATAGAATTTCCCTGAAATATTATATTAAACAGAATATAAAATGATCTAATCTGGTCTCTGATTGCCCTATCATAGAAGATTAGTAGTGCATTTTACTCGCCATTCCACGCGCTTTAAGATGCCGCCTAGCCCAGTACGCTATCAGAAATAGGAGCGACGTAACTTGAACAAATGTGATAGAATTACGCTGCATTCTTATATTAACCGTAATATAAAATGATCTAACCGGGTATCTGTTTGCCCTATCCTAGAAGTTTAATAGTGCATTTTACTCGCCATTCCACGCGCTTTAAGATGCCGGCCAGCCCAGTACGCTATCTGAAATAGGAGCGACGTAATTTGAAGAAATGTGATAGAATTACGCTGAATTCTCATATTAACCGTAATATAAAATGATCTAATCGGGTCTCTGTTTGCCCTACCCTAGAAGTTTAATAGTCCATTTTATTCGCCATTTCATGCGCTTTGAGATGCCGGTTAGCCGAATACGCTAACTGAAATAGGAGCGACGTAAATAGAACAAATGTGATAGGATTTCCCTGAAATCTTATATTAAACAAAATATAAAATGATCTAATCGGGTCTCTGACTGCCCTATCATTGAAGTTTAACAGTGCATTTTACTCGCCATTCCACGCGCTTTAAGATGCCGCCTAGCCCAGTACGCTATCTGAAATAGGAGCGACGTAACTTGAACAAATGTGATAGAATTCCGCAGAATTCTTATATTAACCAAAACATAAAATGATCTAATCTGGTCTCTGTTCGCCCTAGCCTAGAAGTTTAATAGTGCATTTTGTTCGCCATTTCATGCGATTTGAGATGCCGCTAAGCCCAATAAGCTGTCTGATATAGGAGCGACGTAATTTGAAGAAATGTGATTGAATTACGCTGAATTCTTATATGAACCGTAATATAAAATGATCTAATCGGGTCTCCGTTTGCCCTACCCTAGAACTTTAATAGTCCATTTTATTCGCCATTTCATGCGCGTTGAGATGCCGATTAGCCCAATACGCTATCTGAAATAGGAGCGACGTAAATTGAACAAATGTGATAGATTTTCCCTGAAATCTTATATTGAACAAAATATAAAATGATCTAATCGGGTCTCTGATTGCTCTATCATAGAAGTTTAGTAGTGCATTTTACTCGCCCTTCCACGCGCTTTAAGATTCCGCCTAGCCCAATAAGCTGTCTGAAATAGGATCGACGTAAATTGAACAAATGTGATAGAATTTCGCTGAATTCTTATATTAACCAAAGTATAAAATGATCTAATCGGGTCTCTGTTTGCCCTACCCTAGAAGTTTAATCGTGCATTTTACACGCCATTTCATGCGCTTTGAGATGCCGCTTAGCCCAATACGCTATCTGAAATAGGAGCGATGTAAATTGAACAAGTGTGATAGAATTTCGCTGAATTCTTTTATTAACCATAATGTAAAATGATCTAATCGGATCTCTGTTCGCCCGAGCCTAGATCTTTAATAGTGCATTTCATTCGCCATTTCATACGCTTTGAGATGCCGCTTTGCCCAATACGCAATCTGAAATAGGAGCGACGTAAATTGAACAAATGTGATAGAATTTCACTGAATTCTTATATTAACAAAAATATAAAATGATCTAATCGGGTCTCTGATTGCCCTAGCATAGAAGTTTAATAGTGCATTTTACTCGCCATTCCGAGCGCTTTAAGATGCCGCATAGCCCAATACGCTCTCTGAAATAGGAGCGACGTAAATTGAACAAATGTGATAGAATTTCGCTGAATTCTTAAATTAACTATAATATAAAATGATCTAATCGGGTCACTGATTGCCCTACCCTAGAAGTTTAATAGTGCATTTTACTTGCCATTTCATGCGCTTTGAGATGCCGCTTAGCCCAATACGCTATCTGAAATATGAGCGACGTAAACTGAACAAATGTGATAGAATTTCGCTGAATTCTTATATTAACCATAATATAAAATGATCTAATCGGGTATCTGTTTGCCTTATCCTAGAAGTTTAACAGTGCATTATACTCGCCATTTCATGCGCTTCGAGATGCCGCTTAACCCAACACGCTATCTGCAATAGGAGCGACGTAAATTGAACAAACGTGATGGAATTTTGCTGAATTCTTAAATTAACCATAGTACAAAATGATCTAATCGGGTCTCTGTTTGCCCTACCCTAGAAGTTTAATAGTGCATTTTGCTCGCCATTTCATACGCTTTGAGATGCCGCTTAGCCCAATACGCTATCTGAAATAGGAGCGACGTAACTTGAACAAATGTGATAGAATTACGCTTCATTCTTATATTAACCGTAATATAAAATGATCTAACCGGGTATCTGTTTGCCCTATCCTAGAAGTTTAATAGTGCATTATACTCGCCATTTCATGCGCTTCGAGATGCCGCTTAGCTCAATACGCTATCTGAAATAGGAGCGACGAAAGTTGAACAAATGTGATAGAATTTCGCTGAATTATTTTATTAACCAGAATGTAAAATGATCTAATCTGGTCTCTGTTCGCCCTACCATAGAAGTCTTATAGTGCATTTCACTCGCCATTTCATGCGCTTTGAGATGCCGCTTAGCCCAATACGCTATCTGAAATAGGAGCGACCTAAATTGAACGAATGTGATAGAATTTCGCTCAATTCTTAAATTAACTATAATATAAAATGATCTAATCGGGTCTCTGTTTGCCCTACCCCAGGAGTTTAATAGTGCATTTTACTCGCCATTTCATGCGCTTTGAGATGCCGCTTAGCCCAATACGCTATCTGAAATATCAGCGACACGAATTGAACAAATGTGATAGAATTTCCCTGAAATCTTGTATTAAACAAAATATAAAATGATCTAATCGCGTCTCTGATTGCCCTATCATACAACTTTAATAGTGCATTTTACTCGCCACTCCACGCGCTTTAGGATGCCGCCTAGACCAGTACGCTATCCGAAATAGGAGCGACCTAAATTGAACGAATGTGATAGAATTTTGCTGAATTCTTAAATTAACCATAATATAAAATGATCTACTCGGGTCTCTGCTTGCCCTACCCTAGAAGTTTAATAGTGCATTTTACTCGTCATTTCATGCGCTTTGAGATGCCGCTTAGCCGTATACGCTATCTGGAATAGGAGCGACGTAAATTGAACAAATGTGATACTATTTCCCTGAAATCTTATATTAAACAAAATATAAAATGATCTAATCGGGTCTCTGATTGCCCTATCATAGAAGTTTAGTAGTGCATTTTACTCGCCATTCCACGCGCTTTAAGTTGCCGCCTAGCCCAGTACGCTATCTGAAATAGGAGCGACGTAAGTTGAACAAATGTGATAGAATTTTGCTGAATTCTTAAATTAACCATAATATAAAATGATCTAATCGGGACTCTGTTCGCCCTAGCCTGGAAGTTTAATAGTGCATTTCACTCGTCATTTCATGCGCTTTGAGATGCCGCTAAGCCCAATAAGCTATCTGTAATAGGAGCGACGTAAATTTTACAAATGTGATAGAATTTCGTTGAATTCTTATATTAACCAAAATATAAAATGATCTAATCGGGGCTCTGATTGCCCTATCATAGAAGTTTAATAGTGCATTTTACTCGCCATTCCACGCGCTTTAAGAAGCCGCCTAGCCCAGTACGCTATCTGAAATAGGAGCGACGTAACTTGAACAAATGTGATAGAATTTCGCAGAATTCTTATATTAACCAAAACATAAAATGATCTAATCTGGTCTCTGTTCGCCCTAGCCTAGAAGTTTAATAGTGCATTTTGCTCGCCATTTCATGCGCTTTGAGATGCCGCTTAGCCCAATACGCTATCTGAAATAGGAGCGACGTAAATTGAACAAATGTGATAGAATTTCGCTGAATTCTTAAATTAACGATAATATAAAATGATCTAATCGGGTCTCTGATTGCCCTATCATAGAAGTTTAATAGTGCATTTTACTCCCCATTCCACGCGCATTAAGATGCCGGCCAGCCCAGTACGCTATCTGAAATAGGAGCGACGTAATTTGAAGAAATGTGATAGAATTACGCTGAATTCTTATATTAACCGTAATATAAAATGATCTAATCGGGTCTCCGTTTGCCCTACCCTAGAAGTTTAATAGTCCATTCTATTCGCCATTTCATGCGCTTTGAGATGCCGGTTAGCCCAATACGCTAACTGAAATAGGAGCGACGTAAATAGAACAAATGTGATAGGATTTCCCTGAAATCTTATATTAAACAAAATATAAAATGATCTAATCGGGTCTCTGATTGCCCTATCATACAAGTTTAATAGTGCATTCTACTCGCCACTCCACGCGCTTTAGGATGCCGCCTAGCCCAGTACGCTATCCGAAATAGGAGCGACGTAAATTGAACAAATGTGATAGAATTTTGCTGAATTCTTAAATTAACCATAATATAAAATGATCTAATCGGGTCTCTGTTTGCCCTACCCTAGAAGTTTAATAGTGCATTTTACTCGCCATTTCATGCGCTTTGAGATGCCGCTTAACCCAATACGCTATCTGAAATAGGAGCAACGAAAGTTGAACAAATGTGATAGAATTTCGCTGAATTCTTTTATTAACCATAATGTAAAATGATCTAATCGGGTCTCTGTTCGCCCTAGCCTAGAAGTTTAATAGTGCATTTTATTCGCCATTTCATGCGCTTTGTGATGCCGCGTAGCCCAATACGCTATCTGAAATAGGAGCGACGTAAATTGAACAAATGTGATAGAATTTCCCTGAATTCTTATATTAACCTTAATGTAAAATGATCTAATCGGGTCTGTGTTCGCCCTACCCTAGAAGTTTAATAGTGCATTTCACTCGTCATTTCATGCGCTTTCAGTTGCCGCTTAGCCCAATACGCTATCTGAAATAGGAGCGACGTAAATTGAACAAGTGTGATAGAATTTCCCTGAAATATTATATTAAACAGAATATAAAATGATCTAATCTGGTCTCTGATTGCCCTATCATAGAAGATTAGTAGTGCATTTTACTCGCCATTCCACGCGCTTTAAGATGCCGCCTAGCCCAGTACGCTATCTGAAATAGGAGCGACGTAACTTGAACAAATGTGATAGAATTACGCTGCATTCTTATATTAACCGTAATATAAAATGATCTAACCGGGTATCTGTTTGCCCTATCCTAGAAGTTTAATAGTGCATTTTACTCGCCATTCCACGCGCTTTAAGATGCCGGCCAGCCCAGTACGCTATCTGAAATAGGAGCGACGTAATTTGAAGAAATGTGATAGAATTACGCTGAATTCTCATATTAACCGTAATATAAAATGATCTAATCGGGTCTCTGTTTGCCCTACCCTAGAAGTTTAATAGTCCATTTTATTCGCCATTTCATGCGCTTTGAGATGCCGGTTAGCCGAATACGCTAACTGAAATAGGAGCGACGTAAATAGAACAAATGTGATAGGATTTCCCTGAAATCTTATATTAAACAAAATATAAAATGATCTAATCGGGTCTCTGACTGCCCTATCATTGAAGTTTAACAGTGCATTTTACTCGCCATTCCACGCGCTTTAAGATGCCGCCTAGCCCAGTACGCTATCTGAAATAGGAGCGACGTAACTTGAACAAATGTGATAGAATTCCGCAGAATTCTTATATTAACCAAAACATAAAATGATCTAATCTGGTCTCTGTTCGCCCTAGCCTAGAAGTTTAATAGTGCATTTTGTTCGCCATTTCATGCGATTTGAGATGCCGCTAAGCCCAATAAGCTGTCTGATATAGGAGCGACGTAATTTGAAGAAATGTGATAGAATTACGCTGAATTCTTATATGAACCGTAATATAAAATGATCTAATCGGGTCTCCGTTTGCCCTACCCTAGAACTTTAATAGTCCATTTTATTCGCCATTTCATGCGCGTTGAGATGCCGATTAGCCCAATACGCTATCTGAAATAGGAGCGACGTAAATTGAACAAATGTGATAGATTTTCCCTGAAATCTTATATTGAACAAAATATAAAATGATCTAATCGGGTCTCTGATTGCTCTATCATAGAAGTTTAGTAGTGCATTTTACTCGCCCTTCCACGCGCTTTAAGATTCCGCCTAGCCCAGTAGGCTATCTGAAATAGGAGCGACGTAAGATGAACAAATGTGATAGAATTACGCTGAATTCTTATATTAACCCTAATATAAAATGTACTAATCGGGTCTCTGCTTGCCCTACCCTAGAAGTTTAACAGTGCATTTTACTCGTCTTTTCATGCGCTTTGAGATGCCGCTTAGCCGAATACGCTATCTGGAATTGGAGCGACGTAAATTGAACAAATGTGATACTATTTCCCTGAAATCTTATATTAAACAAAATATAAAATGATCTAATCGGGTCTCTGTTCGCCCTACCCTAGAAGTTTAATAGTGCATTTTACTCGCCATTCCACGCGCTTTAAGCTGCCGCCTAGCCCAGTACGCTATCTGAAATAGGAGCGACGTAACTTGAACAAATGTGATAGAATTTCGCAGAATTCTTATATTAACCAAAATATAAAATGATCTAATCTGTTCTCTGTTCGCCCTAGCCTAGAAGCTTAATAGTGCATTTTGTTCGCCATTTCATGCGATTTGAGATGCCGCTAAGCCCAATAAGCTGTCTGAAATAGGAGCGACGTAAATTGAACAAATGTGATAGAATTTCGCTGAATTCTTATATTAACCAAAGTATAAAATGATCTAATCGGGTCTCTGTTTGCCCTACCCTAGAAGTTTAATCGTGCATTTTACACGCCATTTCATGCGCTTTGAGATGCCGCTTAGCCCAATACGCTATCTGAAATAGGAGCGATGTAAATTGAACAAGTGTGATAGAATTTCGCTGAATTCTTTTATTAACCATAATGTAAAATGATCTAATCGGATCTCTGTTCGCCCGAGCCTAGATCTTTAATAGTGCATTTCATTCGCCATTTCATACGCTTTGAGATGCCGCTTTGCCCAATACGCAATCTGAAATAGGAGCGACGTAAATTGAACAAATGTGATAGAATTTCACTGAATTCTTATATTAACAAAAATATAAAATGATCTAATCGGGTCTCTGATTGCCGTAGCATAGAAGTTTAATAGTGCATTTTACTCGCCATTCCGAGCGCTTTAAGATGCCGCATAGCCCAATACGCTCTCTGAAATAGGAGCGACGTAAATTGAACAAATGTGATAGAATTTCGCTGAATTCTTAAATTAACTATAATATAAAATGATCTAATCGGGTCACTGATTGCCCTACCCTAGAAGTTTAATAGTGCATTTTACTTGCCATTTCATGCGCTTTGAGATGCCGCTTAGCCCAATACGCTATCTGAAATATGAGCGACGTAAACTGAACAAATGTGATAGAATTTCGCTGAATTCTTATATTAACCATAATATAAAATGATCTAATCGGGTATCTGTTTGCCTTATCCTAGAAGTTTAACAGTGCATTATACTCGCCATTTCATACGCTTTGAGATGCCGCTTAGCCCAATACGCTATCTGAAATAGGAGCGACGTAAATTGAACAAATGTGATAGAATATCGATGAATTCTTAAATTAACTATAATATAAAATGATCTAATCGGGTCACTGATTGCCCTACCCTAGAAGTTTAATAGTGCATTTTACTCGCCATTTCATGCGCTTTGAGATGCCGCTTAGCCCAATACGCTATCGGAAATATGAGCGACGTAAATTGAACAAATGTGATAGAATTCCGCTGAATTCTTATATTAACAAAAATATAAAATGATCTAATCGGGTCTCCGTTTGCCCTACCCTAGAAGTTTAATAGTCCATTTTATTCACAATTTCATGCGCTTTGAGATGCCGGTTAGCCCAATACGCTAACTGAAATAGGAGCGACGTGAATAGAACAAATGTGATAGGATTTCCCTGAAATCTTATATTAAACAAAATATAAAATGATCTAATCGGGTCTCTGACTGCCCTATCATTGAAGTTTAACAGTGCATTTTACTCGCCATTCCACGCGCTTTAAGATGCCGCCTAGCCCAGTACGCTATCTGAAATAGGAGCGACGTAAGTTGAACAATTGTGATAGAATTTTGCTGAATTCTTAAATTAACCATAATATAAAATGATCTAATCGGGACTCTGTTCGCCCTAGCCTGGAAGTTTAATAGTGCATTTCACTCGTCATTTCATGCGCTTTGAGATGCCGCTAAGCCCAATAAGCTATCTGTAATAGGAGCGACGTAAATTTTACAAATGTGATAGAATTTCGTTGAATTCTTATATTAACCAAAATATAAAATGATCTAATCGGGGCTCTGATTGCCCTATCATAGAAGTTTAATAGTGCATTTTACTCGCCATTCCACGCGCTTTAAGAAGCCGCCTAGCCCAGTACGCTATCTGAAATAGGAGCGACGTAACTTGAACAAATGTGATAGAATTTCGCAGAATTCTTATATTAACCAAAACATAAAATGATCTAATCTGGTCTCTGTTCGCCCTAGCCTAGAAGTTTAATAGTGCATTTTACTCGCAATTTCATGCGCTTTGAGGTGCCGCTTAACCCAATACGCTATCTGCAATAGGAGCGACGTAAATTGAACAAACGTGATAGAATTTTGCTGAATTCTTAAATTAACCATAGTACAAAATGATCTAATCGGGTCTCTGTTTGCTCTACACTAGAAGTTTAATAGTGCATTTTGCTCGCCATTTCATGCGCTTTGAGATGCCGCTTAGCCCAATACGCTATCTGAAATAGGAGCGACGTAAATTGAACAAATGTGATAGAATTTCGCTGAATTCTTAAATTAACGATAATATAAAATGATCTAATCGGGTCTCTGATTGCCCTATCATAGAAGTTTAATAGTGCATTTTACTCCCCATTCCACGCGCATTAAGATGCCGGCCAGCCCAGTACGCTATCTGAAATAGGAGCGACGTAATTTGAAGAAATGTGATAGAATTACGCTGAATTCTTATATTAACCGTAATATAAAATGATCTAATCGGGTCTCCGTTTGCCCTACCCTAGAAGTTTAATAGTCCATTCTATTCGCCATTTCATGCGCTTTGAGATGCCGGTTAGCCCAATACGCTAACTGAAATAGGAGCGACGTAAATAGAACAAATGTGATAGGATTTCCCTGAAATCTTATATTAAACAAAATATAAAATGATCTAATCGGGTCTCTGACTGCCCTATCATAGAAGTTTAACAGTGCATTTTACTCGCCATTCCACGCGCTTTAAGATGCCGGCCAGCCCAGTACGCTATCTGAAATAGGAGCGACGTAATTTGAAGAAATGTGATAGAATTACGCTGAATTCTTATATTAACCGTAATATAAAATGATCTAATCGGGTCTCCGTTTGCCCTACCCTAGAAGTTTAATAGTCCATTCTATTCGCCATTTCATGCGCTTTGAGATGCCGGTTAGCCCAATACGCTAACTGAAATAGGAGCGACGTAAATAGAACAAATGTGATAGGATTTCCCTGAAATCTTATATTAAACAAAATATAAAATGATCTAATCGGGTCTCTGATTGCCCTATCATACAAGTTTAATAGTGCATTCTACTCGCCACTCCACGCGCTTTAGGATGCCGCCTAGCCCAGTACGCTATCCGAAATAGGAGCTACGTAAATTGAACAAATGTGATAGAATTTTGCTGAATTCTTAAATTAACCATAATATAAAATGATCTAATCGGGTCTCTGTTTGCCCTACCCTAGAAGTTTAATAGTGCATTTTACTCGCCATTTCATGCGCTTTGAGATGCCGCTTAACCCAATACGCTATCTGAAATAGGAGCAACGAAAGTTGAACAAATGTGATAGAATTTCGCTGAATTCTTTTATTAACCATAATGTAAAATGATCTAATCGGGTCTCTGTTCGCCCTAGCCTAGAAGTTTAATAGTGCATTTTATTCGCCATTTCATGCGCTTTGTGATGCCGCGTAGCCCAATACGCTATCTGAAATAGGAGCGACGTAAATTGAACAAATGTGATAGAATTTCCCTGAATTCTTATATTAACCTTAATGTAAAATGATCTAATCGGGTCTGTGTTCGCCCTACCCTAGAAGTTTAATAGTGCATTTCACTCGTCATTTCATGCGCTTTCAGTTGCCGCTTAGCCCAATACGCTATCTGAAATAGGAGCGACGTAAATTGAACAAGTGTGATAGAATTTCCCTGAAATATTATATTAAACAGAATATAAAATGATCTAATCTGGTCTCTGATTGCCCTATCATAGAAGATTAGTAGTGCATTTTACTCGCCATTCCACGCGCTTTAAGATGCCGCCTAGCCCAGTACGCTATCTGAAATAGGAGCGACGTAACTTGAACAAATGTGATAGAATTACGCTGCATTCTTATATTAACCGTAATATAAAATGATCTAACCGGGTATCTGTTTGCCCTATCCTAGAAGTTTAATAGTGCATTTTACTCGCCATTCCACGCGCTTTAAGATGCCGGCCAGCCCAGTACGCTATCTGAAATAGGAGCGACGTAATTTGAAGAAATGTGATAGAATTACGCTGAATTCTCATATTAACCGTAATATAAAATGATCTAATCGGGTCTCTGTTTGCCCTACCCTAGAAGTTTAATAGTCCATTTTATTCGCCATTTCATGCGCTTTGAGATGCCGGTTAGCCGAATACGCTAACTGAAATAGGAGCGACGTAAATAGAACAAATGTGATAGGATTTCCCTGAAATCTTATATTAAACAAAATATAAAATGATCTAATCGGGTCTCTGACTGCCCTATCATTGAAGTTTAACAGTGCATTTTACTCGCCATTCCACGCGCTTTAAGATGCCGCCTAGCCCAGTACGCTATCTGAAATAGGAGCGACGTAACTTGAACAAATGTGATAGAATTCCGCAGAATTCTTATATTAACCAAAACATAAAATGATCTAATCTGGTCTCTGTTCGCCCTAGCCTAGAAGTTTAATAGTGCATTTTGTTCGCCATTTCATGCGATTTGAGATGCCGCTAAGCCCAATAAGCTGTCTGATATAGGAGCGACGTAATTTGAAGAAATGTGATAGAATTACGCTGAATTCTTATATGAACCGTAATATAAAATGATCTAATCGGGTCTCCGTTTGCCCTACCCTAGAACTTTAATAGTCCATTTTATTCGCCATTTCATGCGCGTTGAGATGCCGATTAGCCCAATACGCTATCTGAAATAGGAGCGACGTAAATTGAACAAATGTGATAGAATTTCGCTGAATTCTTAAATTAACTATAATATAAAATGATCTAATCGGGTCACTGATTGCCCTACCCTAGAAGTTTAATAGTGCATTTTACTTGCCATTTCATGCGCTTTGAGATGCCGCTTAGCCCAATACGCTATCTGAAATATGAGCGACGTAAACTGAACAAATGTGATAGAATTTCGCTGAATTCTTATATTAACCATAATATAAAATGATCTAATCGGGTATCTGTTTGCCTTATCCTAGAAGTTTAACAGTGCATTATACTCGCCATTTCATGCGCTTCGAGATGCCGCTTAACCCAACACGCTATCTGCAATAGGAGCGACGTAAATTGAACAAACGTGATGGAATTTTGCTGAATTCTTAAATTAACCATAGTACAAAATGATCTAATCGGGTCTCTGTTTGCCCTACCCTAGAAGTTTAATAGTGCATTTTGCTCGCCATTTCATACGCTTTGAGATGCCGCTTAGCCCAATACGCTATCTGAAATAGGAGCGACGTAAATTGAACAAATGTGATAGAATATCGATGAATTCTTAAATTAACTATAATATAAAATGATCTAATCGGGGCTCTGATTGCCCTATCATAGAAGTTTAATAGTGCATTTTACTCGCCATTCCACGCGCTTTAAGAAGCCGCCTAGCCCAGTACGCTATCTGAAATAGGAGCGACGTAACTTGAACAAATGTGATAGAATTTCGCAGAATTCTTATATTAACCAAAACATAAAATGATCTAATCTGGTCTCTGTTCGCCCTAGCCTAGAAGTTTAATAGTGCATTTTACTCGCAATTTCATGCGCTTTGAGGTGCCGCTTAACCCAATACGCTATCTGCAATAGGAGCGACGTAAATTGAACAAACGTGATAGAATTTTGCTGAATTCTTAAATTAACCATAGTACAAAATGATCTAATCGGGTCTCTGTTTGCCCTACACTAGAAGTTTAATAGTGCATTTTGCTCGCCATTTCATGCGCTTTGAGATGCCGCTTAGCCCAATACGCTATCTGAAATAGGAGCGACGTAAATTGAACAAATGTGATAGAATTTCGCTGAATTCTTAAATTAACGATAATATAAAATGATCTAATCGGGTCTCTGATTGCCCTATCATAGAAGTTTAATAGTGCATTTTACTCCCCATTCCACGCGCATTAAGATGCCGGCCAGCCCAGTACGCTATCTGAAATAGGAGCGACGTAATTTGAAGAAATGTGATAGAATTACGCTGAATTCTTATATTAACCGTAATATAAAATGATCTAATCGGGTCTCCGTTTGCCCTACCCTAGAAGTTTAATAGTCCATTCTATTCGCCATTTCATGCGCTTTGAGATGCCGGTTAGCCCAATACGCTAACTGAAATAGGAGCGACGTAAATAGAACAAATGTGATAGGATTTCCCTGAAATCTTATATTAAACAAAATATAAAATGATCTAATCGGGTCTCTGACTGCCCTATCATAGAAGTTTAACAGTGCATTTTACTCGCCATTCCACGCGCTTTAAGATGCCGGCCAGCCCAGTACGCTATCTGAAATAGGAGCGACGTAATTTGAAGAAATGTGATAGAATTACGCTGAATTCTTATATTAACCCTAATATAAAATGTACTAATCGGGTCTCTGCTTGCCCTACCCTAGAAGTTTAACAGTGCATTTTACTCGTCTTTTCATGCGCTTTGAGATGCCGCTTAGCCGAATACGCTATCTGGAATTGGAGCGACGTAAATTGAACAAATGTGATACTATTTCCCTGAAATCTTATATTAAACAAAATATAAAATGATCTAATCGGGTCTCTGTTCGCCCTACCCTAGAAGTTTAATAGTGCATTTTACTCGCCATTCCACGCGCTTTAAGCTGCCGCCTAGCCCAGTACGCTATCTGAAATAGGAGCGACGTAACTTGAACAAATGTGATAGAATTTCGCAGAATCCTTATATTAACCAAAATATAAAATGATCTAATCTGGTCTCTGTTCGCCCTAGCCTAGAAGCTTAATAGTGCATTTTGTTCTCCATTTCATGCGATTTGAGATGCCGCTAAGCCCAATAAGCTGTCTGAAATAGGAGCGACGTAAATTGAACAAATGTGATAGAATTTCGCTGAATTCTTATATTAACCAAAGTATAAAATGATCTAATCGGGTCTCTGTTTGCCCTACCCTAGAAGTTTAATCGTGCATTTTACACGCCATTTCATGCGCTTTGAGATGCCGCTTAGCCCAATACGCTATCTGAAATAGGAGCGATGTAAATTGAACAAGTGTGATAGAATTTCGCTGAATTCTTTTATTAACCATAATGTAAAATGATCTAATCGGATCTCTGTTCGCCCGAGCCTAGATCTTTAATAGTGCATTTCATTCGCCATTTCATACGCTTTGAGATGCCGCTTTGCCCAATACGCAATCTGAAATAGGAGCGACGTAAATTGAACAAATGTGATAGAATTTCACTGAATTCTTATATTAACAAAAATATAAAATGATCTAATCGGGTCTCTGATTGCCCTAGCATAGAAGTTTAATAGTGCATTTTACTCGCCATTCCGAGCGCTTTAAGATGCCGCATAGCCCAATACGCTCTCTGAAATAGGAGCGACGTAAATTGAACAAATGTGATAGAATTTCGCTGAATTCTTAAATTAACTATAATATAAAATGATCTAATCGGGTCACTGATTGCCCTACCCTAGAAGTTTAATAGTGCATTTTACTTGCCATTTCATGCGCTTTGAGATGCCGCTTAGCCCAATACGCTATCTGAAATATGAGCGACGTAAACTGAACAAATGTGATAGAATTTCGCTGAATTCTTATATTAACCATAATATAAAATGATCTAATCGGGTATCTGTTTGCCTTATCCTAGAAGTTTAACAGTGCATTATACTCGCCATTTCATGCGCTTCGAGATGCCGCTTAACCCAACACGCTATCTGCAATAGGAGCGACGTAAATTGAACAAACGTGATGGAATTTTGCTGAATTCTTAAATTAACCATAGTACAAAATGATCTAATCGGGTCTCTGTTTGCCCTACCCTAGAAGTTTAATAGTGCATTTTGCTCGCCATTTCATACGCTTTGAGATGCCGCTTAGCCCAATACGCTATCTGAAATAGGAGCGACGTAAATTGAACAAATGTGATAGAATATCGATGAATTCTTAAATTAACTATAATATAAAATGATCTAATCGGGTCACTGATTGCCCTACCCTAGAAGTTTAATAGTGCATTTTACTCGCCATTTCATGCGCTTTGAGATGCCGCTTAGCCCAATACGCTATCGGAAATATGAGCGACGTAAATTGAACAAATGTGATAGAATTCCGCTGAATTCTTATATTAACAAAAATATAAAATGATCTAATCGGGTCTCCGTTTGCCCTACCCTAGAAGTTTAATAGTCCATTTTATTCACAATTTCATGCGCTTTGAGATGCCGGTTAGCCCAATACGCTAACTGAAATAGGAGCGACGTGAATAGAACAAATGTGATAGGATTTCCCTGAAATCTTATATTAAACAAAATATAAAATGATCTAATCGGGTCTCTGACTGCCCTATCATTGAAGTTTAACAGTGCATTTTACTCGCCATTCCACGCGCTTTAAGATGCCGCCTAGCCCAGTACGCTATCTGAAATAGGAGCGACGTAAGTTGAGCAAATGTGATAGAATTTTGCTGAATTCTTAAATTAACCATAATATAAAATGATCTAATCGGGACTCTGTTCGCCCTAGCCTGGAAGTTTAATAGTGCATTTCACTCGTCATTTCATGCGCTTTGAGATGCCGCTAAGCCCAATAAGCTATCTGTAATAGGAGCGACGTAAATTTTACAAATGTGATAGAATTTCGTTGAATTCTTATATTAACCAAAATATAAAATGATCTAATCGGGGCTCTGATTGCCCTATCATAGAAGTTTAATAGTGCATTTTACTCGCCATTCCACGCGCTTTAAGAAGCCGCCTAGCCCAGTACGCTATCTGAAATAGGAGCGACGTAACTTGAACAAATGTGATAGAATTTCGCAGAATTCTTATATTAACCAAAACATAAAATGATCTAATCTGGTCTCTGTTCGCCCTAGCCTAGAAGTTTAATAGTGCATTTTACTCGCAATTTCATGCGCTTTGAGGTGCCGCTTAACCCAATACGCTATCTGCAATAGGAGCGACGTAAATTGAACAAACGTGATAGAATTTTGCTGAATTCTTAAATTAACCATAGTACAAAATGATCTAATCGGGTCTCTGTTTGCTCTACACTAGAAGTTTAATAGTGCATTTTGCTCGCCATTTCATGCGCTTTGAGATGCCGCTTAGCCCAATACGCTATCTGAAATAGGAGCGACGTAAATTGAACAAATGTGATAGAATTTCGCTGAATTCTTAAATTAACGATAATATAAAATGATCTAATCGGGTCTCTGATTGCCCTATCATAGAAGTTTAATAGTGCATTTTACTCCCCATTCCACGCGCATTAAGATGCCGGCCAGCCCAGTACGCTATCTGAAATAGGAGCGACGTAATTTGAAGAAATGTGATAGAATTACGCTGAATTCTTATATTAACCGTAATATAAAATGATCTAATCGGGTCTCCGTTTGCCCTACCCTAGAAGTTTAATAGTCCATTCTATTCGCCATTTCATGCGCTTTGAGATGCCGGTTAGCCCAATACGCTAACTGAAATAGGAGCGACGTAAATAGAACAAATGTGATAGGATTTCCCTGAAATCTTATATTAAAAAAAATATAAAATGATCTAACCGGGTATCTGTTTGCCCTATCCTAGAAGTTTAATAGTGCATTTTACTCGCCATTCCACGCGCTTTAAGATGCCGGCCAGCCCAGTACGCTATCTGAAATAGGAGCGACGTAATTTGAAGAAATGTGATAGAATTACGCTGAATTCTCATATTAACCGTAATATAAAATGATCTAATCGGGTCTCTGTTTGCCCTACCCTAGAAGTTTAATAGTCCATTTTATTCGCCATTTCATGCGCTTTGAGATGCCGGTTAGCCGAATACGCTAACTGAAATAGGAGCGACGTAAATAGAACAAATGTGATAGGATTTCCCTGAAATCTTATATTAAACAAAATATAAAATGATCTAATCGGGTCTCTGACTGCCCTATCATTGAAGTTTAACAGTGCATTTTACTCGCCATTCCACGCGCTTTAAGATGCCGCCTAGCCCAGTACGCTATCTGAAATAGGAGCGACGTAACTTGAACAAATGTGATAGAATTCCGCAGAATTCTTATATTAACCAAAACATAAAATGATCTAATCTGGTCTCTGTTCGCCCTAGCCTAGAAGTTTAATAGTGCATTTTGTTCGCCATTTCATGCGATTTGAGATGCCGCTAAGCCCAATAAGCTGTCTGATATAGGAGCGACGTAATTTGAAGAAATGTGATAGAATTACGCTGAATTCTTATATGAACCGTAATATAAAATGATCTAATCGGGTCTCCGTTTGCCCTACCCTAGAACTTTAATAGTCCATTTTATTCGCCATTTCATGCGCGTTGAGATGCCGATTAGCCCAATACGCTATCTGAAATAGGAGCGACGTAAATTGAACAAATGTGATAGAATTTCGCTGAATTCTTAAATTAACTATAATATAAAATGATCTAATCGGGTCACTGATTGCCCTACCCTAGAAGTTTAATAGTGCATTTTACTTGCCATTTCATGCGCTTTGAGATGCCGCTTAGCCCAATACGCTATCTGAAATATGAGCGACGTAAACTGAACAAATGTGATAGAATTTCGCTGAATTCTTATATTAACCATAATATAAAATGATCTAATCGGGTATCTGTTTGCCTTATCCTAGAAGTTTAACAGTGCATTATACTCGCCATTTCATGCGCTTCGAGATGCCGCTTAACCCAACACGCTATCTGCAATAGGAGCGACGTAAATTGAACAAACGTGATGGAATTTTGCTGAATTCTTAAATTAACCATAGTACAAAATGATCTAATCGGGTCTCTGTTTGCCCTACCCTAGAAGTTTAATAGTGCATTTTGCTCGCCATTTCATACGCTTTGAGATGCCGCTTAGCCCAATACGCTATCTGAAATAGGAGCGACGTAAATTGAACAAATGTGATAGAATATCGATGAATTCTTAAATTAACTATAATATAAAATGATCTAATCGGGGCTCTGATTGCCCTATCATAGAAGTTTAATAGTGCATTTTACTCGCCATTCCACGCGCTTTAAGAAGCCGCCTAGCCCAGTACGCTATCTGAAATAGGAGCGACGTAACTTGAACAAATGTGATAGAATTTCGCAGAATTCTTATATTAACCAAAACATAAAATGATCTAATCTGGTCTCTGTTCGCCCTAGCCTAGAAGTTTAATAGTGCATTTTACTCGCAATTTCATGCGCTTTGAGGTGCCGCTTAACCCAATACGCTATCTGCAATAGGAGCGACGTAAATTGAACAAACGTGATAGAATTTTGCTGAATTCTTAAATTAACCATAGTACAAAATGATCTAATCGGGTCTCTGTTTGCCCTACACTAGAAGTTTAATAGTGCATTTTGCTCGCCATTTCATGCGCTTTGAGATGCCGCTTAGCCCAATACGCTATCTGAAATAGGAGCGACGTAAATTGAACAAATGTGATAGAATTTCGCTGAATTCTTAAATTAACGATAATATAAAATGATCTAATCGGGTCTCTGATTGCCCTATCATAGAAGTTTAATAGTGCATTTTACTCCCCATTCCACGCGCATTAAGATGCCGGCCAGCCCAGTACGCTATCTGAAATAGGAGCGACGTAATTTGAAGAAATGTGATAGAATTACGCTGAATTCTTATATTAACCGTAATATAAAATGATCTAATCGGGTCTCTGTTTGCCCTACCCTAGAAGTTTAATAGTCCATTTTATTCGCCATTTCATGCGCTTTGAGATGCCGGTTAGCCGAATACGCTAACTGAAATAGGAGCGACGTAAATAGAACAAATGTGATAGGATTTCCCTGAAATCTTATATTAAACAAAATATAAAATGATCTAATCGGGTCTCTGACTGCCCTATCATTGAAGTTTAACAGTGCATTTTACTCGCCATTCCACGCGCTTTAAGATGCCGCCTAGCCCAGTACGCTATCTGAAATAGGAGCGACGTAACTTGAACAAATGTGATAGAATTCCGCAGAATTCTTATATTAACCAAAACATAAAATGATCTAATCTGGTCTCTGTTCGCCCTAGCCTAGAAGTTTAATAGTGCATTTTGTTCGCCATTTCATGCGATTTGAGATGCCGCTAAGCCCAATAAGCTGTCTGATATAGGAGCGACGTAATTTGAAGAAATGTGATAGAATTACGCTGAATTCTTATATGAACCGTAATATAAAATGATCTAATCGGGTCTCCGTTTGCCCTACCCTAGAACTTTAATAGTCCATTTTATTCGCCATTTCATGCGCGTTGAGATGCCGATTAGCCCAATACGCTATCTGAAATAGGAGCGACGTAAATTGAACAAATGTGATAGATTTTCCCTGAAATCTTATATTGAACAAAATATAAAATGATCTAATCGGGTCTCTGATTGCTCTATCATAGAAGTTTAGTAGTGCATTTTACTCGCCCTTCCACGCGCTTTAAGATTCCGCCTAGCCCAGTAGGCTATCTGAAATAGGAGCGACGTAAGATGAACAAATGTGATAGAATTACGCTGAATTCTTATATTAACCCTAATATAAAATGTACTAATCGGGTCTCTGCTTGCCCTACCCTAGAAGTTTAACAGTGCATTTTACTCGTCATTTCATGCGCTTTGAGATGCCGCTTAGCCGAATACGCTATCTGGAATTGGAGCGACGTAAATTGAACAAATGTGATACTATTTCCCTGAAATCTTATATTCAACAAAATATAAAATGATCTAATCGGGTCTCTGTTCGCCCTACCCTAGAAGTTTAATAGTGCATTTTACTCGCCATTCCACGCGCTTTAAGCTGCCGCCTAGCCCAGTACGCTATCTGAAATAGGAGCGACGTAACTTGAACAAATGTGATAGAATTTCGCAGAATTCTTATATTAACCAAAATATAAAATGATCTAATCTGGTCTCTGTTCGCCCTAGCCTAGAAGCTTAATAGTGCATTTTGTTCGCCATTTCATGCGATTTGAGATGCCGCTAAGCCCAATAAGCTGTCTGAAATAGGAGCGACGTAAATTGAACAAATGTGATAGAATTTCGCTGAATTCTTATATTAACCAAAGTATAAAATGATCTAATCGGGTCTCTGTTTGCCCTACCCTAGAAGTTTAATCGTGCATTTTACACGCCATTTCATGCGCTTTGAGATGCCGCTTAGCCCAATACGCTATCTGAAATAGGAGCGATGTAAATTGAACAAGTGTGATAGAATTTCGCTGAATTCTTTTATTAACCATAATGTAAAATGATCTAATCGGATCTCTGTTCGCCCGAGCCTAGAACTTTAATAGTGCATTTCATTCGCCATTTCATACGCTTTGAGATGCCGCTTTGCCCAATACGCTATCTGAAATAGGAGCGACGTAAATTGAACAAATGTGATAGAATTTCACTGAATTCTTATATTAACAAAAACATAAAATGATCTAATCGGGTCTCTGATTGCCCTAGCATAGAAGTTTAATAGTGCATTTTACTCGCCATTCCGAGCGCTTTAAGATGCCGCATAGCCCAATACGCTCTCTGAAATAGGAGCGACGTAAATTGAACAAATGTGATAGAATTTCGCTGAATTCTTAAATTAACTATAATATAAAATGATCTAATCGGGTCACTGATTGCCCTACCCTAGAAGTTTAATAGTGCATTTTACTTGCCATTTCATGCGCTTTGAGATGCCGCTTAGCCCAATACGCTATCTGAAATATGAGCGACGTAAACTGAACAAATGTGATAGAATTTCGCTGAATTCTTATATTAACCATAATATAAAATGATCTAATCGGGTATCTGTTCGCCTTATCCTAGAAGTTTAACAGTGCATTATACTCGCCATTTCATGCGCTTCGAGATGCCGCTTAACCCAACACGCTATCTGCAATAGGAGCGACGTAAATTGAACAAACGTGATGGAATTTTGCTGAATTCTTAAATTAACCATAGTACAAAATGATCTAATCGAGTCTCTGTTTGCCCTACCCTAGAAGTTTAATAGTGCATTTTGTTCGCCATTTCATACGCTTTGAGATGCCGCTTAGCCCAATACGCTATCTGAAATAGGAGCGACGTAAATTGAACAAATGTGATAGAATATCGATGAATTCTTAAATTAACTATAATATAAAATGATCTAATCGGGTCACTGATTGCCCTACCCTAGAAGTTTAATAGTGCATTTTACTCGCCATTTCATGCGCTTTGAGATGCCGCTTAGCCCAATACGCTATCGGAAATATGAGCGACGTAAATTGAACAAATGTGATAGAATTCCGCTGAATTCTTATATTAACAAAAATATAAAATGATCTAATCGGGTCTCCGTTTGCCCTACCCTAGAAGTTTAATAGTCCATTTTATTCACAATTTCATGCGCTTTGAGATGCCGGTTAGTCCAATACGCTAACTGAAATAGGAGCGACGTGAATAGAACAAATGTGATAGGATTTCCCTGAAATCTTATATTAAACAAAATATAAAATGATCTAATCGGGTCTCTGACTGCCCTATCATTGAAGTTTAACAGTGCATTTTACTCGCCATTCAACGCGCTTTAAGATGCCGCCTAGCCCAGTACGCTATCTGAAATAGGAGCGACGTAAATTCAACAAATGTGATAGAATCTTGCTGAATTCTTAAATTAACCATAATATAAAATGATCTAATCGGGTCTCTGTTTGCCCTACCCTAGGAGTTTAATAGTGCATTTTACTCGCCATTTCATGCGCTTTGAGATGCCGCTTTGCCCAATACGCTATCTGAAATATGAGCGACACGAATTGAACAAATGTGATAGAATTTCCCTGAAATCTTGTATTAAACAAAATATAAAATGATCTAATCGCGTCTCTGATTGCCCTATCATACAAGTTTAATACTGCATTTTACTCGCCACTCCACGCGCTTTAGGATGCCGCCTAGCCCAGTACGCTATCCGAAATAGGAGCTACGGAAATTGAACAAATGTGATAGAATTTGGCTGAATTCTTAAATTAACCATAATATAAAATGATCTAATCGGGTCTCTGTTTGCCCTACCCTAGAAGTTTAATAGTGCATTGTACTCGCCATTTCTTGCGCTTTGAGATGCCGCTTAAACCAATACGCTATCTGAAATAGGAGCAACGAAAGTTGAACAAATGTGACAGAATTTCGCTGAATTATTTGATTAACCAGAATGTAAAATGATCTAATCGGGTCTCTGTTCGCCCTACCCTAGAAGTTTAATAGTGCATTTCACTCGTCATTTCATGCGCTTTCAGTTGCCGCTTAGCCCAATACGCTATCTGAAATAGGAGCGACGTAAATTGAACAAATGTGATAGAATTTCCCTGAAATCTTATATTAAATAAAATATAAAATGATCTAATCGGGTCTCTGATTGCCCTATCATAGAAGATTAGTAGTGCATTTTACTCGCCATTCCACGCGCTATAAGATGCCACCTAGTCCAGTACGCTATCTGAAATAGGAGCGACCTAAGTTGAACGAATGTGATAGAATTTTGCTGAATTCTTAAATTAACCATAATATAAAATGATCTAATCGGGTCTCTGCTTGCCCTACCCTAGAAGTATAATAGTGCATTTTACTCGTCATTTCATGCGCTTTGAGATGCCGCTTTGCCCAGTACGCTATATGAAATAGGAGCGACGTAAATTGCACGAATGTGATAGAATTTCGCTGAATTCTTATATTAACCAAAATATAAATTGATCTAATCGGGTCTCTGATTGCCCTATCATAGAAGTTTAATAGTGCATTTTACTCGCCATTCTGCGCGCTTTAAGATACCGCCTAGCCCAGTATGCTATCTGAAATAGGAACTACGTAAATTGAACAAATGTGATAGAATTTTGCTGAATTCTTAAATTAAGCATAATATAAAATGATCTAATCGGGTCTCTGATTGCCCTACACTAGAAGTATAATAGTGCATTTTACTCGCCATTTCATGCGCTTTGAGATGCCGCCTAGCCCAGTACGCTATCTGAAAGAGGAGCGACGTAAGTTGAACAAATGTGATAGAATTACGCTGAATTCTTATATTAACCGTAATTTAAAATGATCTATTCGTGTTTCTGTTCGCCCTACCCCAGAAGTTTAATAGAGCATTTCACTCGTCAATCCATGCGCTTTGAGATGCCGCTTAGCCCAATACGCTATCTGAAATAGGAGCGACGTAAATTGAACAAATGTGATAGAATTTCGCTGAATTCTTATATTAACCAAAACATAAAATGATCTAATCGGGTCTCTGATTGCCCTATCATAGAAGTATAATAGTGCATTTTACTCGCCATTCCACGCGCTTTAAGATGCCGCCTAGCCCAGGACGCTATCTGAAATAGGAGCCACGTAAGTTGAACAAATGTGACAGAGTTACGCTGAATTCTTATATTAACCGCAATATAAAATGATCTAATCGGGTCTCTGTTTGCCTTATCCTAGAAGTTTAATAGTGCATTTTACTCGCCATTTCATGCGCTTTGAGATGCCGCTTAGCCCAGTACGCTATCTGAAAGAGGAGCGACGTAAGTTGAACAAATGTGATAGAATTACGCTGAATTCTTATATTAACCGTAATATAAAATGATCTATTCGGCTTTCTGTTCGCCCTACCCCAGAAGTTTAATAGAGCATTTCACTCGTCAATCCATGCGCTTTGAGATGCCGCTTAGCCCAATACGCTATCTGAAATAGGAGCGGCGTAAATTGAACAAATGTAATAGAATTTCGCTGAATTCTTATATTAACCAAAATATAAAATGATCTAATCGGGTCTCTGATTGCCCTATCATAGAAGTTTAATTGTGCATTTTACTCGCCATTCCACGCGCTTTAAGATGCCGCGTATCCGAGTACGCTATTTGAAATAGGAGGGACGTAAATTGAACAAATGTGATAGAATTTCCCTGAATTCTTATATTAACCTTAATGTAAAATGATCTAATCGGGTCTCTGTTCGCCCTACCCTAGAAGTTTAATAGTGCATTTCACTCGTCATTTCATGCGCTTTGAGTTGCCGCTTAGCCCAATACGCTATCTGAAATAGGAGCGACGTAAATTGAACAATTGTGATAGAATTTCGCTGAATTTTTATATTAACCAAAATATAAAATGATCTAATCGGGTCTCTGATTGCCCTATCATAGAAGTTTAATATTGCACTTTACTCGCCATTCCACGCGCTTTAAGATGCCGCCTCGCTCAGTACGCTATCTGAAATAGGAGCGACGAAAGTTGAACAAATGTGATAGAATTACGCTGAATTCTTATATTAACCGTAATATAAAATGATCTAATCGGGTCTCTGTTTGCCTTATCCTAGAAGTTTAATAGGGCATTTTACTCGCCATTTCATGCGCTTTGAGATGCCGCTTAGCCCAATACGCTATCTGGAATAGGAGCGACGTAAATTGAACAAATGTGATAGAATTTCCGTGAATTCTTATATTAACCGTAATATAAAATGATCTATTCGGGTTTCTGTTCGCCCTACCCCAGAAGTTTAATAGAGCATTTCACTCGTCAATCCATGCGCTTTGAGATGCCGCTTAGCCCAATACGCTATCTGAAATAGGAGCGACGTAAATTGAACAAATGTGATAGAATTTCGCTGAATTCTTATATTAACCAAAATACAAAATGATCTAATCGGGTCTCTGATTGCCCTATCATAGAAGTTTAATAGTGCATTTTACTCGCCATTCTACGCGCTTTAAGGTGCCGCCTAGCCCAGTACGCTATCTGAAACAGGAGCTACGTAAGTTGAACAAATGTGACAGAATTACGCTGAATTCTTATATTAACCTTAATGTAAAATGATCTAATCTGGTCTCTGTTCGCCCTACCCTAGAAGTTTAATAGTGCATTTCACTCGTCATTTCATGCGCTTTGAGGTGCCGCTTAGCCCAATAAGCTATCTGAAATAGGAGCGACGTAAATTGAACAAATGTGATAGAATTTCGCTGAATTCTTATATTAACCAAAATATAAAATGATCTAATCGGGTCTCTGATTGCCCTATCATAGAAGTTTAATAGTGCATTTTACTCGCCATTCCGCGCGCTTTAAGATACCGCCTAGCCCAGTATGCTATCTGAAATAGGAACTACGTAAATTGAACAAATGTGATAGAATTTTGCTGAATTCTTAAATTAAGCATAATATAAAATGATCTAATCGGGTCTCTGTTTGCCCTACCCTAGAAGTTTAACAGTGCATTTTACTCGCCATTCCACGCGCTTCAAGTTGCCGCCTAGCCCAGTACGCTATCTGAAATAGGAGGTACGTAACTTGAACAAATGTGACAGAATTACGCTGAATTCTTATATTAACCGTAATATAAAATGATCTAATCGGGTCTCTGTTTGCCTTATCCTAGAAGTTTAATAGTGCATTTTACTCGCCATTTCATGCGCTTTGAGATGCCGCATAGCCCAATACGCTATCTGAAATAGGAGCGACGTAAATTGAACAAATGTGATAGAATTTCGCTGAATTCTTATATTAACCAAAATATAAAATGATCTAATCGGGTCTCTGATTTCCCTATCATAGAAGTTTAACAGTGCATTTGACTCGCCATTTCATGCGCTTTGAGATGCCGCTTAGCCCAATGCGCTATCTGAAATAGGGGCGACGCAAATTGAACAAATGTGATAGAATTACTCTGAATTCTTATATTAACCGTAATATAAAATGATCTAATCGGGTCTCTGTTTGCCCTACCCTAGAAGTTTAATAGAACATTTTACTCGCCATTTCTTGCGCTTTGAGATGCCGCTTAGCCCAATACGCTATCTGAAATATCAGCGACGTAAATTGAACAAATGTGATAGAATTTCGCTGAATTCTTATATTAACCAAAATATAAAATGATCTAATCGGGTCTCTGATTGCCCTATCATAGAAGTTTGATAGTGTATTTTACTCGACATTCCACGCGCTTTAAGTTGCCGCCTGGCCCAGTACGCTATCTGAAATAGGAGCTACGTAAGTTGAACAAATGTGACAGAATTACGCTGAATTCTTAAATTAACCATAATATAAAATGATCTAATGGGGTCTCTGATTGCCCTGCCCTAGAAGATTAATAGTGCATTTCACTCGCCATTTCATGCGCTTTGAGATGCCGCTTAGCCCAATACGCTATCTGACATAGGAGCGACGTAAATTGAACAAATGTGATACAATTTCGCTGAATTCTTAAATTAACCATAATATAAAATGATCTAATGGGGTCTCTGATTGCCCTATCATAGAAGTTTAGTAGTGCATTTTACTCGCCCTTCCACGCGCTTTGAGATACCGCCTTGCCCAGTACGCTATCTGAAATAGGAGCGACGTAAGTTGAACAAATGTGATAGAATTACGCTGAATTCTTAAATTAACCATAATATAAAATGATCTAATCGGGTCTCTGTTTGCCCTACCCTAGAAGTTTAACAGTGCATTTTACTCGCCATTTCATGTGCTTTGAGATGCCGCTTAGCCCAATACGCTATCTGAAATAGGAGCGACGTAAATTGAACAAATGTGATAGAATTTCGCAGAATTCTTAAATTAACCATAATATAAAATGATCTAATGGGGTCTCTGTTTGCCCTACCCTAGAAGTTTAATAGGGCATTTGACTCGTCATTTCATGCGCTTTGAGATGCCGCTTAGCCCAATACGCTATCTGAAATAGGAGCGATGTAAATTGATCAAATGTGATAGAATTTCGCTGAATTCTTTTATTAACCATAACGTAAAATGATCTAATCGGGTCTCTGTTCGCCCTACCCTAGAAGATTAATAGTGCATTTCACTCGCCATTTCATGCGCTTTGAGATGCCGCTTAGCCCAATACGCTATCTGACATAGGAGCGACGTAAATTGAACAAATGTGATAGAATTTCGCTGAATTCTTATATTAACCAAAATATAAAATGATCTAATCGGGTCTCTGATTGCCCTATCATAGAAGTTTAATAGTGCATTTTACTCGCCATTCCACGCGCTTTAAGTTGCCGCCTAGCCCAGTACGCTATCTGAAATAGGAGCTACGTAACTTGAACAAATGTGACAAAATTACGCTGAATTCTTATATTAACCGTAATATAAAATGATCTAATCGGGTCTCTGTTTGCCTTATCCTAGAAGTTTAATAGTGCATTTTACTCGCCATTTCATGCGCTTTGAGATGCCGCATAGCCCAATACGCTATCTGAAATAGGAGCGACGTAAATTGAACAAATGTGATAGAATTTCGCTGAATTCTTATATTAACCAAAATATAAAATGATCTAATCGGGTCTCTGATTGCCCTATCATAGAAGTTTAGTATTGCATTTTACTCGCCCTTCCACGCGCTTTGAGATACCGCCTTGCTCAGTACGCTATCTGAAATAGGAGCGACGTAAGTTGAACAAATGTGATAGAATTACGCTGAATTCTTATATTAACCGTAATATAAAATGATCTAATCGGGTCTCTGTTTGCCCTACCCTAGAAGTTTAACAGTGCATTTTACTCGTCATTTCATGCGCTTTGAGATGCCGCATAGCCCAATACGCTATCTGACATAGGAGCGACGTAAATTGAACAAATGTGATAGAATTTCGCTGAATTCTTAAATTAACCATAATATAAAATGATCTAATGGGGTCTCTGATTGCCCTACCCTAGAAGATTAATAGTGCATTTCAGTCGCCATTTCATGCGCTTTGAGATGCCGCTTAGCCCAATACGCTATCTGACATAGGAGCGACGTAAGTTGAACAAATGTGATAGAATTACGCTGAATTCTTATATTAACCAAAATATAAAATGATCTAATCGGGTCTCTGATTGCCCTATCAGAGAAGTTTAATAGTGCATTTTACTCGCCATTCTACGCGCTTTAAGATGCCGCCTAGCCCAGTACGCTATCTGAAATAGGACCGACGTAAATTGAACAAATGTGATAGAATTTCGCTGAATTCTTATATTAACCAAAATATAAAATGATCTAATCGGGTCTCTGTTTGCCTTATCCTAGAAGTTTAATAGTGCATTTTACTCGCCATTTCATGCGCTTTGAGATGCCGCTTAGCCCAATACGTTATCTGGAATAGGAGCGACGTAAATTGAACAAATGTGATAGAATTTCCGTGAATTCTTATATTAACCGTAATATAAAATGATCTATTCGGGTTTCTATTCGCCCTACCCCAGAAGTTTAATAGAGCATTTCACTCGTCAATCCATGCGCTTTGAGATGCCGCTTAGCACAATACGCTATCTGAAATAGGAGCGACGTAAATTGAACAAATGTGATAGAATTTCGCTGAATTCTTATATTAACCAAAATACAAAATGATCTAATCGGGTCTCTGATTGCCCTATCATAGAAGTTTAATAGTGCATTTTACTCGCCATTCCACGCGCTTTAAGTTGCCGCGTAGCCCAGTACGCTATCTGAAATAGGAGCTACGTAAGTTGAACAAATGTGATAGAATTTTGCTGAATTCTTAAATTAACCTCAATGTAAAATAATCTAATCGGGTCTTTGTTCGCCCTACCCTAGAAGTTTAATAGTGCATTTCACTCGTCATTTCATGCGCTTTGAGATGCCGCTTAGCCCAATAAGCTATCTGAAATAGGAGCGACGTAAATTGACCAAATGTGATAGAATTTCGCTGAATTCTTATATAACCAAAATATAAAATGATCTAATCGGGTCTCTGATTGCCCTATCATAGAAGTTTAATAGTGAATTTTACTCGCCATTCCACGCGCGTTAAGATGCCGCTTAGCCCAATACGCTATCAGCAATAGGAGCGACGTAAATTGAACAAATGTGAGAGAATTTCGCTGAATTCTTATATTAACCGTAATATAAAATGATCTAATCGGGTCTCTGTTTGCCCTACCCTAGAAGTTTAATAGTGCATTTTACTCCACATTTCTTGCGCTTTGAGATTCCGCTTAGCCCAGTACGCTATCTGCAATAGGAGCGACGTAAATGGAACAAATGTGAGAGAATTTCGCTGAATTCTTATATTAACCGCAATATAAAATGATCTAATCGGGTCTCTGTTTGCCTTATCCTAGAAGTTTAATAGTGCATTTTACTCGCCATTTCGTGGCTTTGAGATGCCGCTTAGCCCAATACGTTATCTGGAATAGGAGCGACGTAAATTGAACAAATGTGATAGAATTTCCGTGAATTCTTATATTAACCGTAATATAAAATGATCAATTCGGGTTTCAGTTCGCCCTACCCCAGAAGTTTAATAGAGCATTTCACTCGTCAATCCATGCGCTTTGAGATGCCGCTTAGCCCAATACGCTATCTGAAATAGGAGCGACGTAAATTGAACAAATGTGATAGAATTTCGCTGAATTCTTATATTAACCTAAATACAAAATGATCTAATCGGGTCTCTGATTGCCCTATCATAGAAGTTTAATAGTGCATTTTACTCGCCATTCTACGCGCTTTAAGATGCCGCCTAGCCCAGTACGCTATCTGAAATAGGAGCTACGTAAGTTGAACAAATGTGACAGAATTACGCTGAATTCTTATATTAACCTTAATGTAAAATGATCTAATCTGGTCTCTGTTCGCCCTACCCTAGAAGTTTAATAGTGCATTTCACTCGTCATTTCATGCGCTTGGAGATGCCGCTTAGCCCAATAAGCTATCTGAAATAGGAGCTACGTAAATTGAACAAATGTGATAGAATTTCGCTGAATTCTTTTATTGACCAAAATATAAAATGATCTAATCGGGTCTCTGATTGCCCTATCATAGAAGTTTAATAGTGCATTTTACTCGCCATTCCGCGGGCTTTAAGATACCGCCTAGCCCAGTATGCTATCTGAAATAGGAACTACGTAAATTGAACAAATGTGATAGAATTTTGCTGAATTCTTAAATTAAGCATAATATAAAATGATCTAATGGGGTCTCTGATTGCCCTACACTAGAAGTATAATAGTGCATTTTACTCGCCATTTCATGCGCTTTGAGATGCCGCCTAGCCCAGTACGCTATCTGAAAGAGGAGCGACGTAAGTTGAACAAATGTGATAGAATTACGCTGAATTCTTATATTAACCGTAATATAAAATGATCTATTCGGGTTTCTGTTCGCCCTACCCCAGAAGTTTAATAGAGCATTTCACTCGTCAATCCATGCGCATTGAGATGCCGCTTAGCCCAATACGCTATCTGAAATAGGAGCGACGTAAATTGAACAAATGTGATAGAATTTCGCTGAATTCTTATATTAACCAAAACATAAAATGATCTAATCGGGTCTCTGATTGCCCTATCATAGAAGTATAATAGTGCATTTTACTCGCCATTCCACGCACTTTAAGATGCCGCCTAGCCCAGGACGCTATCTGAAATAGGAGCCACGTAAGTTGAACAAATGTGACAGAGTTACGCTGAATTCTTATATTAACCGCAATATAAAATGATCTAATCGGGTCTCTGTATGCCTTATCCTAGAAGTTTAATAGTGCATTTTACTCGCCATTTCATGCGCTTTGAGATGCCGCTTAGCCCAGTACGCTATCTGAAATAGGAGCGACGTAAATTGAACAAATGTGATAGAATTTCGCTGAATTCTTATATTAACCAAAATATAAAATGATCTAATCGGGTCTCTGATAGCCCTATCATAGAAGTTTAATAGTGCATTTTACTCGCCATTCCACGCGCTTTAAGATGCCGCCTAGCCCAGTACGCTATCTGAAAGAGGAGCGACGTAAGTTGAACAAATGTGATAGAATTACGCTGAATTCTTAAATTAAGCATAATATAAAATGATCTAATGGGGTCTCTGATTGCCCTACACTTGAAGTATAATAGTGCATGTTACTCGCCATTTCATGCGCATTGAGATGCCGCTTAGCCCAATACGCTATCTGAAATAGGAGCGACGTAAATTGAACAAATGTGATAGAATTTCGCTGAATTCTTATATTAACCGTAATATAAAATGATCTAATCGGGTCTCTGTTTGCCTTATCCTAGAAGTGTAATAGTGCATGTTACTCGCCATTTCTTGCGCTTTGAGATGCCGCTTAGCCCAGTACGCTATCTGAAATAGGAGCGACGTAAATTGAACAAATGTGATAGAATTTCCATGAAATCTTATATTAAACAAAACATAAAATGATCTAATCTGGTCTCTGTTCGCCCTACCCTAGAAGTTTAATAGTGCATTTCACTCGTCATTTCATGCGCTTTGCGGTGCCGCTTAGCCCAATAAGTTATCTGAAATAGGAGCGACGCAAATTGAACAAATGTGATAGAATTTCGCTGAATTCTTATATTAACCAAAATATAAAATGATCTAATCGGGTCTCTGTTTGCCTTATCCTAGAAGTTTAATAGTGCATTTTACTCGCCATTTCATGCGCTTTGAGATGCCGCTTAGCCCAATACGTTATCTGGAATAGGAGCGACGTAAATTGAACAAATGTGATAGAATTTCCGTGAATTCTTATATTAACCGTAATATAAAATGATCTATTCGGGTTTCTGTTCGCCCTACCCCAGAAGTTTAATAGAGCATTTCACTCGTCAATCCATGCGCTTTGAGATGCCGCTTAGCACAATACGCTATCTGAAATAGGAGCGACGTAAATTGAACAAATGTGATAGAATTTCGCTGAATTCTTATATTAACCAAAATACAAAATGATCTAATCGGGTCTCTGATTGCCCTATCATAGAAGTTTAATAGTGCATTTTACTCGCCATTCTACGCGCTTTAAGATGCCGCCTAGCCCAGTACGCTATCTGAAATAGGACCGACGTAAATTGAACAAATGTGATAGAATTTCGCTGAATTCTTATATTAACCAAAATATAAAATGATCTAATCGGGTCTCTGATTGCCCTATCATAGAAGTTTAATAGTGCATTTTACTCGCCATTCCGCGGGCTTTAAGATACCGCCTAGCCCAGTATGCTATCTGAAAGAGGAGCGACGTAAGTTGAACAAATGTGATAGAATTTTGCTGAATTCTTAAATTAACCATAATATAAAATGATCTAATCGGGTCTCTGTTTGCCCTACCCTAGAAGTTTAATAGTGCATTTCACTCGTCATTTCATGCGCTTTGCGATGCCGCTTAGCCCAATAAGTTACCTGAAATAGGAGCGACGCAAATTGAACAAATGTGATAGAATTTCGCTGAATTCTTATATTAACCAAAATATAAAATGATCTAATCGGGTCTCTGATTGCCCTATCATAGAAGTTTAATAGTGCATTTTACTCGCCATTCCACGCGCTTTAAGTTGCCGCGTAGCCCAGTACGCTATCTGAAATAGGAGCTACGTAAGTTGAACAAATGTGATAGAATTTTGCTGAATTCTTAAATTAACCTCAATGTAAAATAATCTAATCGGGTCTTTGTTCGCCCTACCCTAGAAGTTTAATAGTGCATTTCACTCGTCATTTCATGCGCTTTGAGATGCCGCTTAGCCCAATAAGCTATCTGAAATAGGAGCGACGTAAATTGACCAAATGTGATAGAATTTCGCTGAATTCTTATATAACCAAAATATAAAATGATCTAATCGGGTCTCTGATTGCCCTATCATAGAAGTTTAATAGTGAATTTTACTCGCCATTCCACGCGCGTTAAGATGCCGCTTAGCCCAATACGCTATCAGCAATAGGAGCGACGTAAATTGAACAAATGTGAGAGAATTTCGCTGAATTCTTATATTAACCGTAATATAAAATGATCTAATCGGGTCTCTGTTTGCCCTACCCTAGAAGTTTAATAGTGCATTTTACTCCACATTTCTTGCGCTTTGAGATGCCGCTTAGCCCAGTACGCTATCTGCAATAGGAGCGACGTAAATTGAACAAATGTGAGAGAATTTCGCTGAATTCTTATATTAACCGCAATATAAAATGATCTAATCGGGTCTCTGTTTGCCTTATCCTAGAAGTTTAATAGTGCATTTTACTCGCCATTTCATGCGCTTTGAGATGCCGCTTAGCCCAATACGTTATCTGGAATAGGAGCGACGTAAATTGAACAAATGTGATAGAATTTCCGTGAATTCTTATATTAACCGTAATATAAAATGATCAATTCGGGTTTCAGTTCGCCCTACCCCAGAAGTTTAATAGAGCATTTCACTCGTCAATCCATGCGCTTTGAGATGCCGCTTAGCCCAATACGCTATCTGAAATAGGAGCGACGTAAATTGAACAAATGTGATAGAATTTCGCTGAATTCTTATATTAACCAAAATACAAAATGATCTAATCGGGTCTCTGATTGCCCTATCATAGAAGTTTAATAGTGCATTTTACTCGCCATTCTACGCGCTTTAAGATGCCGCCTAGCCCAGTACGCTATCTGAAATAGGAGCTACGTAAGTTGAACAAATGTGACAGAATTACGCTGAATTCTTATATTAACCTTAATGTAAAATGATCTAATCTGGTCTCTGTTCGCCCTACCCTAGAAGTTTAATAGTGCATTTCACTCGTCATTTCATGCGCTTGGAGATGCCGCTTAGCCCAATAAGCTATCTGAAATAGGAGCTACGTAAATTGAACAAATGTGATAGAATTTCGCTGAATTCTTTTATTAACCAAAATATAAAATGATCTAATCGGGTCTCTGATTGCCCTATCATAGAAGTTTAATAGTGCATTTTACTCGCCATTCCGCGGGCTTTAAGATACCGCCTAGCCCAGTATGCTATCTGAAATAGGAACTACGTAAATTGAACAAATGTGATAGAATTTTGCTGAATTCTTAAATTAAGCATAATATAAAATGATCTAATGGGGTCTCTGATTGCCCTACACTAGAAGTATAATAGTGCATTTTACTCGCCATTTCATGCGCTTTGAGATGCCGCCTAGCCCAGTACGCTATCTGAAAGAGGAGCGACGTAAGTTGAACAAATGTGATAGAATTACGCTGAATTCTTATATTAACCGTAATATAAAATGATCTATTCGGGTTTCTGTTCGCCCTACCCCAGAAGTTTAATAGAGCATTTCACTCGTCAATCCATGCGCATTGAGATGCCGCTTAGCCCAATACGCTATCTGAAATAGGAGCGACGTAAATTGAACAAATGTGATAGAATTTCGCTGAATTCTTATATTAACCAAAACATAAAATGATCTAATCGGGTCTCTGATTGCCCTATCATAGAAGTATAATAGTGCATTTTACTCGCCATTCCACGCACTTTAAGATGCCGCCTAGCCCAGGACGCTATCTGAAATAGGAGCCACGTAAGTTGAACAAATGTGACAGAGTTACGCTGAATTCTTATATTAACCGCAATATAAAATGATCTAATCGGGTCTCTGTATGCCTTATCCTAGAAGTTTAATAGTGCATTTTACTCGCCATTTCATGCGCTTTGAGATGCCGCTTAGCCCAGTACGCTATCTGAAATAGGAGCGACGTAAATTGAACAAATGTGATAGAATTTCGCTGAATTCTTATATTAACCAAAATATAAAATGATCTAATCGGGTCTCTGATAGCCCTATCATAGAAGTTTAATAGTGCATTTTACTCGCCATTCCACGCGCTTTAAGATGCCGCCTAGCCCAGTACGCTATCTGAAAGAGGAGCGACGTAAGTTGAACAAATGTGATAGAATTACGCTGAATTCTTAAATTAAGCATAATATAAAATGATCTAATGGGGTCTCTGATTGCCCTACACTAGAAGTATAATAGTGCATGTTACTCGCCATTTCATGCGCATTGAGATGCCGCTTAGCCCAATACGCTATCTGAAATAGGAGCGACGTAAATTGAACAAATGTGATAGAATTTCGCTGAATTCTTATATTAACCGTAATATAAAATGATCTAATCGGGTCTCTGTTTGCCTTATCCTAGAAGTGTAATAGTGCATGTTACTCGCCATTTCTTGCGCTTTGAGATGCCGCTTAGCCCAGTACGCTATCTGAAATAGGAGCGACGTAAATTGAACAAATGTGATAGAATTTCCATGAAATCTTATATTAAACAAAACATAAAATGATCTAATCTGGTCTCTGTTCGCCCTACCCTAGAAGTTTAATAGTGCATTTCACTCGTCATTTCATGCGCTTTGCGGTGCCGCTTAGCCCAATAAGTTATCTGAAATAGGAGCGACGCAAATTGAACAAATGTGATAGAATTTCGCTGAATTCTTATATTAACCAAAATATAAAATGATCTAATCGGGTCTCTGATTGCCCTATCATAGAAGTTTAATAGTGCATTTTACTCGCCATTCCACGCGCTTTAAGTTGCCGCGTAGCCCAGTACGCTATCTGAAATAGGAGCTACGTAAGTTGAACGAATGTGATAGAATTTTGCTGAATTCTTAAATTAACCATAATATAAAATGATATAATCGGGTCTCTGTTTGCCCTACCCAAGAACTTTAATAGTGCATTTCTCTCGTCATTTCATGCGCTTTGAGATGCCGCTTAGCCCAATACGCTATCTGAAATAGGAGCGACGTAAATTGAACAAATGTGATAGAATTTCCATGAAATCTTATATTAAACAAAACATAAAATGATCTAAACGGGACTCTGATTGCCCTATAATAGAAGTTTAGTAGTGCATTTTACTCGCCCTTCCACGCGCTTTAAGATGCCGCCTAGCCCAGTACACTATCTGAAATAGGAGCGACGTATGTTGAACAAATGTGATATAATTACGCTGAATTCTTATATTAACCGTAATATTAAATGATCTAATCGGGTCTCGGTTTGCCTTACCCTAGAAGTTTAATAGTGCATTTTACTCGCCATTTCATGCGCTTTGAGATGCCGATTAGCCCAATACGCTATCTGCAACATGAGCGACGTAAATTGAACAAATGTGAGAGAATCTCGCTGAATTCTTATATTAACCTTAATGTAAAATGATCTAATCGGGTCTCTGTTCGCCCTACCGTAGAAGATTACTAGTGCATTTCACACGTCATTTCATGCGCTTTGAGATGCCGCTTAGCTCAATAAGCTATCTGAAATAGGAGCGACGTAAATTGGACAAATGTGATAGAATTTTTCTGAATTCTTAAATAAACCATAATACGAAATGATCTAATCGGGTCTCTGTTTGCCCTACCCTAGAGGTTTAACAGTGCATTTTACTCGCCATTTCATGCGCTTTGAGATGCCGCATAGCCCAATACGCTATCTGAAATAGGAGCGACGTAAATTGAAGAAATGTGATAGAATTTCGCTGAATTCTTATATTAACCTCAATGTAAAATGATCTAATCGGGTCTTTGTTCGCCCTACCCTAGAAGTTTAATAGTGCATTTCACTCGTCATTTCATGCGCTTTGAGATGCCGCTTAGCCCAATACGCTATCTGACATAGGAGCGACGTAAATTGAACAAATGTGACAGAATTACGCTGAATTCTTATATTAACCGTAATATAAAATGATCTAATCGGGTCTCTGTTCGCCCTACCATAGAAGTCTAATAGTGCATTTCACTCGCCATTTCATGCGCTTTGAGATGCCGCCTAGCCCAGTAAGCTATCTGAAATAGGAGCGACGTAAGCTGAACAAATGTGATAGAATTACGCTGCATTCTTATATTTACCGTAATATAAAATGATCTAATCGGGTCTCTGTTTGCCTTATCCTAGAAGTTTCATAGCGCATTTTACTCACCATTTCATGCGCTATGTGAGGCCGCTTAGCCCAATACGCTATCTGAAATCGGAGCGACGTAAATTGAACAAATGTGATAGAATTTCCCTGAAATCTTATATTAATCAAAATATAAAATGATCTAATCGGGTCTCTGATTGCCCTATCATAGAAGATTAGTAGTGCATTTTACTCGCCATTCCATGCGCTTTAAGATGCCGCCTAGCCCAGTACATTATCTGAAACAGGAGCGACGTAACTTGAACAAATGTGATAGAATTACGCTGCATTCTTATATTAACCGTTATATAAAATGATCTAATCGGGTCTCTGTTTGCCTTATCCAGGAAGTTTAATAGCGCATTTTACTCGCCATTCCACGCGCTTTAAGATGCCGCCTAGCCCAGTATGCTATCTGAAATAGGAGCGACGTAAATTGAACAAATGTGATAGAATTTCGCTGAATTCTTAAATTAACCATAATATAACATGATCTAATCGGGTCTCTGTTTGCCTTATCCTAGAAGTTTAATAGTGCATTATACTCGCCATTTCATGCGCTTTTAGATGCCGCCTAGCCCAGTACGCTATCTGAAATAGGAGCGACGTAAATTGAACAAATGTGATAGAATTTCCGTGAATCCTTATATTAACCTTAACGTAAAATGATCTAATCGGGTCTCTGTTCGCCCTACCATAGAAGTCTAATGGTGCATTTCACTCGCCATTTCATGCGCTTTGAGATGCCGCTTAGCCCAATACGCTATCTGAAATATGGGCGACGTAAATTGAACAAATGTGATAGAATTTCCCTGAAATCTTATATTAAACAAAATATAAAATGATCTAATCGGGTCTCTGATTGCTCTATCATAGAAGTTTAGTAGTGCATTTTACTCGACCTTCCACGCGCTTTAAGATGCCGCCTAGCCCAGTACGCTATCTGAAATAGGAGCGACGTAAGATGAACAAATGTGATAGAATTACGCTGAATTCTTATATTAACCGTAATATAAAATGATCTAATCGGGTCTCTGTTTGCCTTATCCTAGAAGTTGAATAGTGCATTTCACTCGCCATTTCATGCGCTTTGAAATGCTGCTTAGCCCAATACGCTATCTGAAATAGGAGCGACGTAAATTGAACACATGTGATAGAACTTCGCTGAATTCTTAAATTAACCGCAATATAAAACGATCGAATCGGGTCTCTGTTCGCCCTACCATAGAAGTCTAATAGTGCATTTCACTCGCCATTTCATGCGCTTTGAGATGCCGCCTAGCCCAGTAAGCTATCTGAAATAGGAGCGACGTAAGCTGAACAAATGTGATAGAATTACGCTGCATTCTTATATTTACCGTAATATAAAATGATCTAATCGGGTCTCTGTTTGCCTTATCCTAGAAGTTTCATAGCGCATTTTACTCACCATTTCATGCGCTATGTGAGGCCGCTTAGCCCAATACGCTATCTGAAATCGGAGCGACGTAAATTGAACAAATGTGATAGAATTTCCCTGAAATCTTATATTAATCAAAATATAAAATGATCTAATCGGGTCTCTGATTGCCCTATCATAGAAGATTAGTAGTGCATTTTACTCGCCATTCCATGCGCTTTAAGATGCCGCCTAGCCCAGTACATTATCTGAAACAGGAGCGACGTAACTTGAACAAATGTGATAGAATTACGCTGCATTCTTATATTAACCGTTATATAAAATGATCTAATCGGGTCTCTGTTTGCCTTATCCAGGAAGTTTAATAGCGCATTTTACTCGCCATTCCACGCGCTTTAAGATGCCGCCTAGCCCAGTATGCTATCTGAAATAGGAGCGACGTAAATTGAACAAATGTGATAGAATTTCGCTGAATTCTTAAATTAACCATAATATAACATGATCTAATCGGGTCTCTGTTTGCCTTATCCTAGAAGTTTAATAGTGCATTATACTCGCCATTTCATGCGCTTTTAGATGCCGCCTAGCCCAGTACGCTATCTGAAATAGGAGCGACGTAAATTGAACAAATGTGATAGAATTTCCGTGAATCCTTATATTAACCTTAACGTAAAATGATCTAATCGGGTCTCTGTTCGCCCTACCATAGAAGTCTAATGGTGCATTTCACTCGCCATTTCATGCGCTTTGAGATGCCGCTTAGCCCAATACGCTATCTGAAATATGGGCGACGTAAATTGAACAAATGTGATAGAATTTCCCTGAAATCTTATATTAAACAAAATATAAAATGATCTAATCGGGTCTCTGATTGCTCTATCATAGAAGTTTAGTAGTGCATTTTACTCGACCTTCCACGCGCTTTAAGATGCCGCCTAGCCCAGTACGCTATCTGAAATAGGAGCGACGTAAGATGAACAAATGTGATAGAATTACGCTGAATTCTTATATTAACCGTAATATAAAATGATCTAATCGGGTCTCTGTTTGCCTTATCCTAGAAGTTGAATAGTGCATTTCACTCGCCATTTCATGCGCTTTGAAATGCTGCTTAGCCCAATACGCTATCTGAAATAGGAGCGACGTAAATTGAACACATGTGATAGAACTTCGCTGAATTCTTAAATTAACCGCAATATAAAACGATCGAATCGGGTCTCTGTTTGCCCTACCCTAGAAGTTTAATACTGCATTTTATTCGCCATTTCATGCGCTTTGAGATGCAGCTAAGCCCAATAAGCTATCTGAAATATCAGCGACGTAAATTGAACAAATGTGAGAGAATCTCGCTGAATTCTTATATTAACCAAAATATAAAATGATCTAATCGGGTCTATGATTGCCCTATCATAGAAGTTTAAAAGTGCATTTTACTCGCCATTCCACGCGCTTTAAGATGCCGCCTAGCCCAGTACGCTATCTGAAATAGGAGCGACGTAAATTGAACAAATGTGATAGAATTTCGCTGAATTCTTATATTAACCGTAATATAAAATGATCTAATCGGGTCTCTGTTTGCCCTACCCTAGAAGTTTAACAGTGCATTTTACTCGTCATTTCATGCGCTTCGAGATGCCGCATAGCCCAATACGCTATCTGACATAGGAGCGACGTAAATTGAAAAAATGTGATAGAATTTTGCTGAATTCTTAAATTAACCATAATATAAATTGATCTAATCGGGTCTCTGTTTGCCCTACCCCAGAAGTTTAATAGTGCATTTTACTCGCCATTTCATGCGCTTTGAGATGCCGCCTAGACCGGTACGCTATCTGAAATAGGAGCGACGTAAGTTGAACAAATGTGATAGAATTACGCTGAATTCTTATATTAACCTTAATGTAAAATGTTCTAATCGGGTCTCTGTTCGCTCTACCCAAAAAGATTAATAGTGCATTTCACTCGTCATTTCATGCGCTTTGAGATGCCGCGTAGCCCAGTACGCTATCTGAAATAGGAGCGATGTAAATTGAACAAATGTGATAGAATTTCGATGAATTCTTGAATTAACCATAATATAAAATGATCTAATCAGGTCTCTGTTCGCCCTAGCCTAGAAGTTTAATAGTGCATTTTATTCGCCATTTCATGCGCTTTGAGGTGCCGCTTAGCCCAATACGTTATCTGAAATAGGAGCGACGTAAATTGAACAAATGTGATAGAATTTCCCTGAAATCTTATAGTAAACAAAATATAAAATGTTCTAATCGGGACTCTGATTGTCCTATCACAGAATTTTAGTAGTGCATTTTACTCGTCCTTCCACGCGCTTTGAGATGTCGCCTAGCCCAGTACGCTATCTGAAATAGGAGCGACGTAAGTTGAACAAATGTGATAGGATTACGCTGAATTCTTATATTAACCGTAATGTAAAATGATCTATTCGGGTCTCTGTTCGCCCTACCCAAGAAGTTTAATAGTGCATTTCACTCGTCAATCCATGCGCTTTGAGATGCCGCTTAGCCCAATACGCTATCTGAAATAGGTGCGACGTAAATTGAACAAATGTGACAGAATTACGCTGAATTCTTATATTAACCGTAATATAAAATGAACTAATCGGGTCTCTGTTTGCCTTACCCTAGAAGTTTAATAGTGCATTTTACACGCCATTTCATGCGCTTTGAGATGCCGCTTGGCCCAATACGCTATCTGCAATAGGAGCGACGTAAATTGAACAAATGTGATAGAATTTCGCTGAATTCTTATATTAACCGTAATATAAAATGATCTAATCGGGTCTCTGTTTGCCCTACCCTAGAAGTTTAACAGTGCATTTTACTCGTCATTTCATGCGCTTCGAGATGCCGCATAGCCCAATACGCTATCTGACATAGGAGCGACGTAAATTGAAAAAATGTGATAGAATTTTGCTGAATTCTTAAATTAACCATAATATAAATTGATCTAATCGGGTCTCTGTTTGCCCTACCCCAGAAGTTTAATAGTGCATTTTACTCGCCATTTCATGCGCTTTGAAATGCCGCTTAGCCCAATACGCTATCTGAAATATCAGCGACGTAAATTGAACAAATGTGATAGAATTTCGATGAATTCTTGAATTAACCATAATATAAAATGATCTAATCAGGTCTCTGTTCGCCCTAGCCTAGAAGTTTAATAGTGCATTTTATTCGCCATTTCATGCGCTTTGAGGTGCCGCTTAGCCCAATACGCTATCTGAAATAGGAGCGACGTAAATTGAACAAATGTGATAGAATTTCCCTGAAATCTTATAGTAAACAAAATATAAAATGTTCTAATCGGGACTCTGATTGTCCTATCACAGAATTTTAGTAGTGCATTTTACTCGCCCTTCCACGCGCTTTGAGATGTCGCCTAGCCCAGTACGCTATCTGAAATCGGAGCGACGTAAGTTGAACAAATGTGACAGAATTACGCTGAATTCTTATATTAACCGTAATATAAAATGAACTAATCGGGTCTCTGTTTGCCTTACCCTAGAAGTTTAATAGTGCATTTTACACGCCATTTCATGCGCTTTGAGATGCCGCTTGGCCCAATACGCTATCTGCAATAGGAGCGACGTAAATTGAACAAATGTGATAGAATTTCGCTGAATTCTTATATTAACCGTAATATAAAATGATCTAATCGGGTCTCTGTTTGCCCTACCCTAGAAGTTTAACAGTGCATTTTACTCGTCATTTCATGCGCTTCGAGATGCCGCATAGCCCAATACGCTATCTGACATAGGAGCGACGTAAATTGAAAAAATGTGATAGAATTTTGCTGAATTCTTAAATTAACCATAATATAAATTGATCTAATCGGGTCTCTGTTTGCCCTACCCCAGAAGTTTAATAGTGCATTTTACTCGCCATTTCATGCGCTTTGAAATGCCGCTTAGCCCAATACGCTATCTGAAATATCAGCGACGTAAATTGAACAAATGTGATAGAATTTCGATGAATTCTTGAATTAACCATAATATAAAATGATCTAATCAGGTCTCTGTTCGCCCTAGCCTAGAAGTTTAATAGTGCATTTTATTCGCCATTTCATGCGCTTTGAGGTGCCGCTTAGCCCAATACGCTATCTGAAATAGGAGCGACGTAAATTGAACAAATGTGATAGAATTTCCCTGAAATCTTATAGTAAACAAAATATAAAATGTTCTAATCGGGACTCTGATTGTCCTATCACAGAATTTTAGTAGTGCATTTTACTCGCCCTTCCACGCGCTTTGAGATGTCGCCTAGCCCAGTACGCTATCTGAAATCGGAGCGACGTAAGTTGAACAAATGTGATAGGATTACGCTGAATTCTTATATTAACCGTAATGTAAAATGATCTATTCGGGTCTCTGTTCGCCCTACCCAAGAAGTTTAATAGTGCATTTCACTCGACAATCCATGCGCTTTGAGATGCCGCTTAGCCCAATACGCTATCTGAAATAGGTGCGACGTAAATTGAACAAATGTGACAGAATTACGCTGAATTCTTATATTAACCGTAATATAAAATGAACTAATCGGGTCTCTGTTTGCCTTACCCTAGAAGTTTAATAGTGCATTTTACTCGCCATTTCATGCGCTTTGAGATGCCGCTTGGCCCAATACGCTATCTGCAATAGGAGCTACGTAAGTTGAACAAATGTCACAGAATTACGCTGAATTCTTATATTAACCGTAATATAAAATGATCTAATCGGGTCTCTGTTTGCCCTACCCTAGAAGTTTAATAGTGCATTTTACTCGCCATTTCTTGCGCTTTGAGATGCCGCTTAGCCCAATACGCTATCTGAAATATCAGCGACGTAAATTGAACAAATGTGAGAGAATTTTGCTGAATTCTTATATTAACCTTAATGTAAAATGATCTAATCGGGTCTCTGTTCGCCCTACCCTAGAAGATTAATAGTGCATTTCACTCGTCATTTCATGCGCTTTGAGATGCCGCTGAGCCCAATAAGCTATCTGAAATAGGAGCTACGTAAGTTGAACAAATGTCACAGAATTACGCTGAATTCTTATATTAACCGTAATATAAAATGATCTAATCGGGTCTCTGTTTGCCCTACCCTAGAAGTTTAATAGTGCATTTTACTCGCCATTTCTTGCGCTTTGAGATACCGCTTAGCCCAGTACGCTATCTGAAATAGGAGCGACGTAAATTGAACAAATGTGATAGCATTTCGCTGAATTCTTAAATTAACCATAATATGAAATGACCTAATCGGGTCTCTGTTTGCCCTACCCTAGAAGTTTCATAGTGCATTTTACTCGCCATTTCTTGCGTTTTGAGATGCCGCTTAGCCCAATACGCTATCTGAAATATCAGCGACGTAAATTGAACAAATGTGAGAGAATTTCGCTGAATTCTTAAATTAACCATAATATAAAATGATCTAATGTGGTCTCTGTTTGCCCTACCCTAGAAGTTTAATAGTGCATTTTACTCGCCATTTCTTGCGCTTTGAGATGCCGCTTAGCACAAGTCGCTATCTGAAATAGGAGCGATGTAAATTGAACAAATGTGATAGAATTTCGCTGAATTCTTATATTAACCAAAATATAAAGTGATCTAATCGGGTCTCTGATTGCCCTATCATAGAAGTTTAATAGTGCATTTTACTCGCCATTCCTCGCGCTTTAAGATGCCGCCTATCCGGGTACGCTATCTGAAATAGGGGCGACGTAAATTGAACAAATGTGATAGAATTTCGCTGAATTCTTAAATTAACCATAATATAAAATGATCTAATCGGGTCTCTGTTTGCCCTACCCTAGAAGTTTAATAGTGCAGTTTACTCGCCATTTCTTACGCTTTGAGATGCCGCTTAGCCCACTACGCTATCTGAAATAGGAGCGACGTAAATTGAACAAATGTGACAGAGTTACGCTGAATTCTTATATTAACCTTAATGTAAAATGGTCTAATCCGGTCTTCGTTCGCCCTACCCTAGAAGTTTAATAGTGCATTTCACTAGTCATTTCATGCGCTTAGAGATGCCGCTTAGCCCAATACGCTATCTGAAATAGGAGCGACGTAAATTGAACAAATGTGATAGAATTTCCCTGAAATCTTATATTAACCAAAATATAAAATGATCTAATCGGGTCTCTGATTGCCCTATCATAGAAGTTTAATAGCGCATTTTACTCGCCATTCCACGCGCTTTAAGTTGCCGCCTAGCCCAGTACGCTATCTGAAATAGGAGCTACGTAAGTTGAACAAATGTCACAGAATTACGCTGAATTCTTATATTAACCGTAATATAAAATGATCTAATCGGGTCTCTGTTTGCCTTATCCTAGAAGTTTAATAGTGCATTTTACTCGCCATTTCTTGCGCTTTGAGATGACGCTTAACACAAGTCGCTATCTGAAATAGGAGCGATGTAAATTGAACATATGTGATAGAATTTCGCTGAATTCTTATATTAACCTTAATGTAAAATGATCTAATCGGGTCTTTGTTCGCCCTACCCTTGAAGTTTAATAGTGCATTTCACTCGTCATTTCATGCGCTTTGAGATGCCATTTAGCCCAATAAGCTATCTGGAATAGGAGCGACGTAAATTGAACAAATGTGATAGAATTTCGCTGAATTCTTATATTAACCAAAATATAAAATGATCTAATCGGGTCTCCGATTGCCCTATAATAGAAGTTTAATAGCGCATTTTACTCGCCATTCCACGCGCTTTAGGTTGCCGCCTAGCCCAGTACGCTATCTGAAATAGGAGCTACGTAAGTTGAACAAATGTCACAGAATTACGCTGAATTCTTATATTAACCGTAATATAAAATGATCTAATCGGGTCTCTGTTTGCCCTACCCTAGAAGTTTAATAGTGCATTCTACTCGCCATTTCTTGCGCTTTGAGATACCGCTTAGCCCAGTACGCTATCTGAAATAGGAGCGACGTAAATTGAACAAATGTGATAGCATTTCGCTGAATTCTTAAATTAACCATAATATAAAATGATCTAATCGGGTCTCTGTTTGCCCTACCCTAGAAGTTTAATAGTACATTTTACTCGCCATTTCTTGCGCTTTGAGATGCCGCTTAGCCCAATACGCTATCTGAAATATCAGCGACGTAAATTGAACAAATGTGAGAGAATCTCGCTGAATTCTTATATTCACCTTAATGTAAAATGATCTAATCGGGTCTCTGTTCGCCCTACTCTAGAAGATTACTAGTGCATTTCACACGTCATTTCATGCGCTTTGAGATGCCGCTTAGCTCAATAAGCAATCTGAAATAGGAGCGACGTAAATTGGACAAATGTGATAGAATTTTTCTGAATTCTTAAATAAACCATAATACGAAATGATCTAATCGGGTCTCTGTTTGCCCTACCCTAGAGGTTTAACAGTGCATTTTACTCGCCATTTCATGCGCTTTGAGATGCCGCATAGCCCAATACGCTATCTGAAATAGGAGCGACGTAAATTGAAGAAATGTGATAGAATTTCGCTGAATTCTTATATTAACCTCAATGTAAAATGATCTAATCGGGTCTTTGTTCGCCCTACCCTAGAAGTTTAATAGTGCATTTCACTCGTCATTTCATGCGCTTTGAGATGCCGCTTAGCCCAATACGCTATCTGACATAGGAGCGACGTAAATTGAACAAATGTGATAGAATTTCGCTGAATTCTTAAATTAACCATAACATAAAATGATCTAATGGGGTCTCTGATTGCCCTACCCTAGAAGATTAATAGTGCATTTCACTCGCCATTTCATGCGCTTTGAGATGCCGCTTAGCCCAGTACGCTATCTGAAATAGGAGCGACGTAAGTTGAACAAATGTGATAGAATTACGCTGAATTCTTATATTAACCGTAATATAAAATGATCTAATCGGGTCTCTGTTTGCCCTACCCTAGAAGTTTAACAGTGCATTTCACTCGCCATTTCATGCGCTTTGAGATGCCGCTTAGCCCAGTACGCTATCTGACATAGGAGCGACGTAAATTGAACAAATGTGATAGAATGTCGCTGAATTCTTAAATTAACCATAATATAAAATGATCTAATGGGGTCTCTGAATGCCCTACCCTAGAAGATTAATAGTGCATTTCACACGCCATTTCATGCGCTTTGAGATGCCGCTTAGCCCAATACGCTATCTGACATAGGAGCGACGAAAATTGAACAAATGTGATAGAATTTCGCTGAATTCTTATATTAACCAAAATATAAAATGATCTAATCGGGTCTCTGATTGCCCTATCATAGAAGTTTAATAGTGCATTTTACTCGCCATTCCACGCGCTTTAAGTTGCCTCCTAGCCCAGTACGCTATCTGAAATAGGAGCTACGTAAGTTGAACAAATGTGACAGAATTACGCTGAATTCTTATATTAACCGTAATATAAAATGATCTAATCGGGTCTCTGTTTGCCCTACCCTAGAGGTTTAACAGTGCATTTTACTCGCCATTTCATGCGCTTTGAGATGCCGCATAGCCCAATACGCTATCTGAAATAGGAGCGACGTAAATTGAAGAAATGTGATAGAATTTCGCTGAATTCTTATATTAACCTCAATGTAAAATGATCTAATCGGGTCTTTGTTCGCCCTACCCTAGAAGTTTAATAGTGCATTTTACTCGCCATTTCATGCGCTTTGAGATGCCGCTTAGCCCAATACGCTATCTGAAATAGGAACGACGTAAATTGAACAAATGTGATAGAATTTCGCTGAATTCTTATATTAACCTCAATGTAAAATAATCTAATCGGGTCTTTGTTCGCCCTACCCTAGAAGTTTAATAGTGCATTTCACTCGTCATTTCATGCGCTCTGAGATGCCGCTTAGCCCAATAAGCTATCTGAAATAGGAGCGACGTAAATTGACCAAATGTGATAGAATTTCGCTGAATTCTTATATAACCGTAATATAAAATGATCTAATCGGGTCTCTGTTTGCCCTTGCGTAGAAGCTTAATTGTGCATTTTATTCGTCATTTCATGCGCTTTGAGATGCCGCTTAGCCCAATACGCTATCTGAAATAGCAGCGACGTAAATTGAGCAAATGTGATAGAATTTCGCTGAATTCTTATATTAACCAAAATATAAAATGATCTAATCGGTTCTCTGTTTGCCCTACCCTAGAAGTTTAATAGTGCATTTCACTCGCCATTTCTCGCGCTTTGAGTTGCCGCTTCGCCCAATACGCTATCTGAAATATCAGCGACGTAAATTGAACAAATGTGAGAGAATTTCGCTGAATTCTGAAATTAACCATAATATAAAATGATCTTATCGGGTCTCTGTTTGCCCTACCCTAGAAGTTTAATAGTGCATTTTACTCGCCATTTCATGCGCTTTGAGATGCCGCTTAGCCCAATACGCTATCTGAAATAGGAGCGACGTAAATTGAACAAATGTGATAGAATTTCGCTGAATTCTTATATTAACCTCAATGTAAAATAATCTAATCGGGTCTTTGTTCGCCCTACCCTAGAAGTTTAATAGTGCATTTCACTCGCCATTTCATGCGCTTTGAGATGCCGCTTAGCCCAATACGTTATCTGGAATAGGAGCGACGTAAATTGAACAAATGTGATAGAATTTCCGTGAATTCTTATATTAACCGTAATATAAAATGATCAATTCGGGTTTCAGTTCGCCCTACCCCAGAAGTTTAATAGAGCATTTCACTCGTCAATCCATGCGCTTTGAGATGCCGCTTAGCCCAATACGCTATCTGAAATAGGAGCGACGTAAATTGAACAAATGTGATAGAATTTCGCTAAATTCTTATATTAACCAAAATACAAAATGATCTAATCGGGTCTCTGATTGCCCTATCATAGAAGTTTAATAGTGCATTTTACTCGCCATTCTACGCGCTTTAAGATGCCGCCTAGCCCAGTACGCTATCTGAAATAGGAGCTACGTAAGTTGAACAAATGTGACAGAATTACGCTGAATTCTTATATTAACCTTAATGTAAAATGATCTAATCTGGTCTCTGTTCGCCCTACCCTAGAAGTTTAATAGTGCATTTCACTCGTCATTTCATGCGCTTGGAGATGCCGCTTAGCCCAATAAGCTATCTGAAATAGGAGCTACGTAAATTGAACAAATGTGATAGAATTTCGCTGAATTCTTTTATTAACCAAAATATAAAATGATCTAATCGGGTCTCTGATTGCCCTATCATAGAAGTTTAATAGTGCATTTTACTCGCCATTCCGCGGGCTTTAAGATACCGCCTAGCCCAGTATGCTATCTGAAATAGGAACTACGTAAATTGAACAAATGTGATTGAATTTTGCTGAATTCTTAAATTAAGCATAATATAAAATGATCTAATGGGGTCTCTGATTGCCCTACACTAGAAGTATAATAGTGCATTTTACTCGCCATTTCATGCGCTTTGAGATGCCGCCTAGCCCAGTACGCTATCTGAAAGAGGAGCGACGTAAGTTGAACAAATGTGATAGAATTACGCTGAATTCTTATATTAACCGTAATATAAAATGATCTATTCGGGTTTCTGTTCGCCCTAACCCAGAAGTTTAATAGAGCATTTCACTCGTCAATCCATGCGCATTGAGATGCCGCTTAGCCCAATACGCTATCTGAAATAGGAGCGACGTAAATTGAACAAATGTGATAGAATTTCGCTGAATTCTTATATTAACCTCAATGTAAAATAATCTAATCGGGTCTTTGTTCGCCCTACCCTAGAAGTTTAATAGTGCATTTCACTCGCCATTTCATGCGCTTTGAGATGCCGCTTAGCCCAATACGTTATCTGGAATAGGAGCGACGTAAATTGAACAAATGTGATAGAATTTCCGTGAATTCTTATATTAACCGTAATATAAAATGATCAATTCGGGTTTCAGTTCGCCCTACCCCAGAAGTTTAATAGAGCATTTCACTCGTCAATCCATGCGCTTTGAGATGCCGCTTAGCCCAATACGCTATCTGAAATAGGAGCGACGTAAATTGAACAAATGTGATAGAATTTCGCTGAATTCTTATATTAACCAAAATACAAAATGATCTAATCGGGTCTCTGATTGCCCTATCATAGAAGTTTAATAGTGCATTTCACTCGTCATTTCATGCGCTTTAAGATGCCGCCTAGCCCAGTACGCTATCTGAAATAGGAGCTACGTAAGTTGAACAAATGTGACAGAATTACGCTGAATTCTTATATTAACCTTAATGTAAAATGATCTAATCTGGTCTCTGTTCGCCCTACCCTAGAAGTTTAATAGTGCATTTCACTCGTCATTTCATGCGCTTGGAGATGCCGCTTAGCCCAATAAGCTATCTGAAATAGGAGCTACGTAAATTGAACAAATGTGATAGAATTTCGCTGAATTCTTTTATTAACCAAAATATAAAATGATCTAATCGGGTCTCTGATTGCCCTATCATAGAAGTTTAATAGTGCATTTTACTCGCCATTCCGCGGGCTTTAAGATACCGCCTAGCCCAGTATGCTATCTGAAATAGGAACTACGTAAATTGAACAAATGTGATTGAATTTTGCTGAATTCTTAAATTAAGCATAATATAAAATGATCTAATGGGGTCTCTGATTGCCCTACACTAGAAGTATAATAGTGCATTTTACTCGCCATTTCATGCGCTTTGAGATGCCGCCTAGCCCAGTACGCTATCTGAAAGAGGAGCGACGTAAGTTGAACAAATGTGATAGAATTACGCTGAATTCTTATATTAACCGTAATATAAAATGATCTATTCGGGTTTCTGTTCGCCCTAACCCAGAAGTTTAATAGAGCATTTCACTCGTCAATCCATGCGCATTGAGATGCCGCTTAGCCCAATACGCTATCTGAAATAGGAGCGACGTAAATTGAACAAATGTGATAGAATTTCGCTGAATTCTTATATTAACCTCAATGTAAAATAATCTAATCGGGTCTTTGTTCGCCCTACCCTAGAAGTTTAATAGTGCATTTCACTCGCCATTTCATGCGCTTTGAGATGCCGCTTAGCCCAATACGTTATCTGGAATAGGAGCGACGTAAATTGAACAAATGTGATAGAATTTCCGTGAATTCTTATATTAACCGTAATATAAAATGATCAATTCGGGTTTCAGTTCGCCCTACCCCAGAAGTTTAATAGAGCATTTCACTCGTCAATCCATGCGCTTTGAGATGCCGCTTAGCCCAATACGCTATCTGAAATAGGAGCGACGTAAATTGAACAAATGTGATAGAATTTCGCTGAATTCTTATATTAACCAAAATACAAAATGATCTAATCGGGTCTCTGATTGCCCTATCATAGAAGTTTAATAGTGCATTTTACTCGCCATTCTACGCGCTTTAAGATGCCGCCTAGCCCAGTACGCTATCTGAAATAGGAGCTACGTAAGTTGAACAAATGTGACAGAATTACGCTGAATTCTTATATTAACCTTAATGTAAAATGATCTAATCTGGTCTCTGTTCGCCCTACCCTAGAAGTTTAATAGTGCATTTCACTCGTCATTTCATGCGCTTGGAGATGCCGCTTAGCCCAATAAGCTATCTGAAATAGGAGCTACGTAAATTGAACAAATGTGATAGAATTTCGCTGAATTCTTTTATTAACCAAAATATAAAATGATCTAATCGGGTCTCTGATTGCCCTATCATAGAAGTTTAATAGTGCATTTTACTCGCCATTCCGCGGGCTTTAAGATACCGCCTAGCCCAGTATGCTATCTGAAATAGGAACCACGTAAATTGAACAAATGTGATTGAATTTTGCTGAATTCTTAAATTAAGCATAATATAAAATGATCTAATGGGGTCTCTGATTGCCCTACACTAGAAGTATAATAGTGCATTTTACTCGCCATTTCATGCGCTTTGAGATGCCGCCTAGCCCAGTACGCTATCTGAAAGAGGAGCGACGTAAGTTGAACAAATGTGATAGAATTACGCTGAATTCTTATATTAACCGTAATATAAAATGATCTATTCGGGTTTCTGTTCGCCCTAACCCAGAAGTTTAATAGAGCATTTCACTCGTCAATCCATGCGCATTGAGATGCCGCTTAGCCCAATACGCTATCTGAAATAGGAGCGACGTAAATTGAACAAATGTGATAGAATTTCGCTGAATTCTTATATTAACCAAAACATAAAATGATCTAATCGGGTCTCTGATTGCCCTATCATAGAAGTATAATAGTGCATTTTACTCGCCATTCCACGCACTTTAAGATGCCGCCTAGCCCAGGACGCTATCTGAAATAGGAGCCACGTAAGTTGAACAAATGTGACAGAGTTACGCTGAATTCTTATATTAACCGCAATATAAAATGATCTAATCGGGTCTCTGTTTGCCTTATCCTAGAAGTTTAATAGTGCATTTTACTCGCCATTTCATGCGCTTTGAGATGCCGCTTAGCCCAGTACGCTATCTGAAATAGGAGCGACGTAAATTGAACAAATGTGATAGAATTTCGCTGAATTCTTATATTAACCAAAATATAAAATGATCTAATCGGGTCTCTGATAGCCCTATCATAGAAGTTTAATAGTGCATTTTACTCGCCATTCCACGCGCTTTAAGATGCCGCCTAGCCCAGTACGCTATCTGAAAGAGGAGCGACGTAAGTTGAACAAATGTGATAGAATTACGCTGAATTCTTAAATTAAGCATAATATAAAATAATCTAATGGGGTCTCTGATTGCCCTACACTAGAAGTATAATAGTGCATGTTACTCGCCATTTCATGCGCATTGAGATGCCGCTTAGCCCAATACGCTATCTGAAATAGGAGCGACGTAAATTTAACAAATGTGATAGAATTTCGCTGAATTCTTATATTAACCGTAATATAAAATGATCTAATCGGGTCTCTGTTTGCCTTATCCTAGAATTGTAATAGTGCATGTTACTCGCCATTTCTTGCGCTTTGAGATGCCGCTTAGCCCAGTACGCTATCTGAAATAGGAGCGACGTAAATTGAACAAATGTGATAGAATTTCCATGAAATCTTATATTAAACAAAACATAAAATGATCTAATCTGGTCTCTGTTCGCCCTACCCTAGAAGTTTAATAGTGCATTTCACTCGTCATTTCATGCGCTTTGCGATGCCGCTTAGCCCAATAAGTTATCTGAAATAGGAGCGACGCAAATTGAACAAATGTGATAGAATTTCGCTGAATTCTTATATTAACCAAAATATAAAATGATCTAATCGGGTCTCTGATTGCCCTATCATAGAAGTTTAATAGTGCATTTTACTCGCCATTCCACGCGCTTTAAGTTGCCGCGTAGCCCAGTACGCTATCTGAAATAGGAGCGACGTAAATTGAACAAATGTGATAGAATTTCCATGAAATCTTATATTAAACAAAACATAAAATGATCTAATCTGGTCTCTGTTCGCCCTACCCTAGAAGTATAATAGTGCATGTTACTCGCCATTTCATGCGCATTGAGATGCCGCTTAGCCCAATACGCTATCTGAAATATCAGCGACGTAAATTGAACAAATGTGAGAGAATCTCGCTGAATTCTTATATTAACCTTAATGTAAAATGATCTAATCGGGTCTCTGTTCGCCCTACCGTAGAAGATTACTAGTGCATTTCACACGTCATTTCATGCGCTTTGAGATGCCGCTTAGCTCAATAAGCTATCTGAAATAGGAGCGACGTAAATTGGACAAATGTGATAGAATTTTTCTGAATTCTTAAATAAACCATAATACGAAATGATCTAATCGGGTCTCTGTTTGCCCTACCCTAGAGGTTTAACAGTGCATTTTACTCGCCATTTCATGCGCTTAGAGATGCCGCATAGCCCAATACGCTATCTGAAATAGGAGCGACGTAAATTGAAGAAATGTGATAGAATTTCGCTGAATTCTTATATTAACCTCAATGTAAAATGATCTAATCGGGTCTTTGTTCGCCCTACCCTAGAAGTTTAATAGTGCATTTCACTCGTCATTTCATGCGCTTTGAGATGCCGCTTAGCCCAATACGCTATCTGACATAGGAGCGACGTAAATTGAACAAATGTGACAGAATTACGCTGAATTCTTATATTAACCGTAATATAAAATGATCTAATCGGGTCTCTGTTCGCCCTACCATAGAAGTCTAATAGTGCATTTCACTCGCCATTTCATGCGCTTTGAGATGCCGCCTAGCCCAGTACGCTATCTGAAATAGGAGCGACGTAAGCTGAACAAATGTGATAGAATTACGCTGCATTCTTATATTTACCGTAATATAAAATGATCTAATCGGGTCTCTGTTTGCCTTATCCTAGAAGTTTCATAGCGCATTTTACTCACCATTTCATGCGCTATGTGAGGCCGCTTAGCCCAATACGCTATCTGAAATCGGAGCGACGTAAATTGAACAAATGTGATAGAATTTCCCTGAAATCTTGTATTAATCAAAATATAAAATGATCTAATCGGGTCTCTGATTGCCCTATCATAGAAGATTAGTAGTGCATTTTACTCGCCATTCCATGCGCTTTAAGATGCCGCCTAGCCCAGTACATTATCTGAAACAGGAGCGACGTAACTTGAACAAATGTGATAGAATTACGCTGCATTCTTATATTAACCGTTATATAAAATGATCTAATCGGGTCTCTGTTTGCCTTATCCTGGAAGTTTAATAGCGCATTTTACTCGCCATTCCACGCGCTTTAAGATGCCGCCTAGCCCAGTATGCTATCTGAAATAGGAGCGACGTAAATTGAACAAATGTGATAGAATTTCGCTGAATTCTTAAATTAACCATAATATAACATGATCTAACCGGGTCTCTGTTTGCCTTATCCTAGAAGTTTAATAGTGCATTATACTCGCCATTTCATGCGCTTTTAGATGCCGCCTAGCCCAGTACGCTATCTGAAATAGGAGCGACGTAAATTGAACAAATGTGATAGAATTTCCGTGAATCCTTATATTAACCTTAACGTAAAATGATCTAATCGGGTCTCTGTTCGCCCTACCATAGAAGTCTAATGGTGCATTTCACTCGCCATTTCATGCGCTTTGAGATGCCGCTTAGCCCAATACGCTATCTGAAATATGGGCGACGTAAATTGAACAAATGTGATAGAATTTCCCTGAAATCTTATATTAAACAAAATATAAAATGATCTAACCGGGTCTCTGTTTGCCTTATCCTAGAAGTTTAATAGTGCATTATACTCGCCATTTCATGCGCTTTTAGATGCCGCCTAGCCCAGTACGCTATCTGAAATAGGAGCGACGTAAATTGAACAATTGTGATAGAATTTCCGTGAATCCTTATATTAACCTTAACGTAAAATGATCTAATCGGGTCTCTGTTCGCCCTACCATAGAAGTCTAATGGTGCATTTCACTCGCCATTTCATGCGCTTTGAGATGCCGCTTAGCCCAATACGCTATCTGAAATATGGGCGACGTAAATTGAACAAATGTGATAGAATTTCCCTGAAATCTTATATTAAACAAAATATAAAATGATCTAATCGGGTCTCTGATTGCTCTATCATAGAAGTTTAGTAGTGCATTTTACTCGACCTTCCACGCGCTTTAAGATGCCGCCTAGCCCAGTACGCTATCTGAAATAGGAGCGACGTAAGATGAACAAATGTGATAGAATTACGCTGCATTCTTATATTTACCGTAATATAAAATGATCTAATCGGGTCTCTGTTTGCCTTATCCTAGAAGTTTCATAGCGCATTTTACTCACCATTTCATGCGCTATGTGAGGCCGCTTAGCCCAATACGCTATCTGAAATCGGAGCGACGTAAATTGAACAAATGTGATAGAATTTCCCTGAAATCTTATATTAATCAAAATATAAAATGATCTAATCGGGTCTCTGATTGCCCTATCATAGAAGATTAGTAGTGCATTTTACTCGCCATTCCATGCGCTTTAAGGTGCCGCCTAGCCCAGTACATTATCTGAAACAGGAGCGACGTAACTTGAACAAATGTGATAGAATTACGCTGCATTCTTATATTAACCGTTATATAAAATGATCTAGTCGGGTCTCTGTTTGCCTTATCCTGGAAGTTTAATAGCGCATTTTACTCGCCATTCCACGCGCTTTAAGATGCCGCCTAGCCCAGTATGCTATCTGAAATAGGAGCGACGTAAATTGAACAAATGTGATAGAATTTCGCTGAATTCTTAAATTAACCATAATATAACATGATCTAATCGGGTCTCTGTTTGCCTTATCCTAGAAGTTTAATAGTGCATTATACTCGCCATTTCATGCGCTTTTAGATGCCGCCTAGCCCAGTACGCTATCTGAAATAGGAGCGACGTAAATTGAACAAATGTGATAGAATTTCCGTGAATCCTTATATTAACCTTAACGTAAAATGATCTAATCGGGTCTCTGTTCGCCCTACCATAGAAGTCTAATGGTGCATTTCACTCGCCATTTCATGCGCTTTGAGATGCCGCTTAGCCCAATACGCTATCTGAAATATGGGCGACGTAAATTGAACAAATGTGATAGAATTTCCCTGAAATCTTATATTAAACAAAATATAAAATGATCTAATCGGGTCTCTGATTGCTCTATCATAGAAGTTTAGTAGTGCATTTTACTCGACCTTCCACGCGCTTTAAGATGCCGCCTAGCCCAGTACGCTATCTGAAATAGGAGCGACGTAAGATGAACAAATGTGATAGAATTACGCTGAATTCTTATATTAACCGTAATATAAAATGATCTAATCGGGTCTCTGTTTGCCTTATCCTAGAAGTTGAATAGTGCATTTCACTCGCCATTTCATGCGCTTTGAAATGCTGCTTAGCCCAATACTCTATCTGAAATAGGAGCGACGTAAATTGAACACATGTGATAGAACTTCGCTGAATTCTTAAATTAACCGCAATATAAAACGATCGAATCGGGTCTCTGTTTGCCCTACCCTAGAAGTTTAATACTGCATTTTATTCGCCATTTCATGCGCTTTGAGATGCAGCTAAGCCCAATAAGCTATCTGAAATAGGGGCGACGTAAATTGAACAAATGTGATAGAATTTCGCTGAATTCTTATATTAACCAAAATATAAAATGATCTAATCGGGTCTCTGATTGCCCTATCATAGAAGTTTAATAGTGCATTTTACTCGCCATTCCACGCGCTTTAAGATGCCGCCTAGCCCAGTACGCTATCTGAAATAGGAGCGACGTATGTTGAACAAATGTCATAGAATTTCCCTGAATTCTTATATTAACCTTAATGTAAAATGATCTAATCGGGTCTCTGTTTGCCCTACCCTAGAAGTTTAATAGTGCATTTCACTCGTCATTTCATGCGCTTTGCGATGCCGCTTAGCCCAGTACGCCCTCTGAAATAGGAGCGACGTAAATTAAACAAATGTGATAGAATTTCGCTGAATTCTTATATTAACCAAAATATAAAATGATCTAATCGGGTCTCTGATAGCCCTATCATAGAAGTTTAATAGTGCATTTTACTCTCCATTCCACGCGCTTTAAGATGCCGCCTAGCCCAGTACGCTATCTGAAATAGGAGCTACGTAAGTTGAACAAATGTCACAGAATTACGCTGAATTCTTATATTAACCGTAATATAAAATGATCTAATCGGGTCTCTGTTTGCCTTATCCTAGAAGTTTAATAGTGCATTTTACTCGCCATTTCTTGCGCTTTGAGATGACGCTTAACACAAGTCGCTATCTGAAATAGGAGCGATGTAAATTGAACATATGTGATAGAATTTCGCTGAATTCTTATATTAACCTTAATGTAAAATGATCTAATCGGGTCTTTGTTCGCCCTACCCTTGAAGTTTAATAGTGCATTTCACTCGTCATTTCATGCGCTTTGAGATGCCATTTAGCCCAATAAGCTATCTGGAATAGGAGCGACGTAAATTGAACAAATGTGATAGAATTTCGCTGAATTCTTATATTAACCAAAATATAAAATGATCTAATCGGGTCTCTGATTGCCCTATCATAGAAGTTTAATAGCGCATTTTACTCGCCATTCCACGCGCTTTAGGTTGCCGCCTAGCCCAGTACGCTATCTGAAATAGGAGCTACGTAAGTTGAACAAATGTCACAGAATTACGCTGAATTCTTATATTAACCGTAATATAAAATGATCTAATCGGGTCTCTGTTTGCCCTACCCTAGAAGTTTAATAGTGCATTTTACTCGCCATTTCTTGCGCTTTGAGATACCGCTTAGCCCAGTACGCTATCTGAAATAGGAGCGACGTAAATTGAACAAATGTGATAGCATTTCGCTGAATTCTTAAATTAACCATAATATAAAATGATCTAATCGGGTCTCTGTTTGCCCTACCCTAGAAGTTTAATAGTACATTTTACTCGCCATTTCTTGCGCTTTGAGATGCCGCTTAGCCCAATACGCTATCTGAAATATCAGCGACGTAAATTGAACAAATGTGAGAGAATCTCGCTGAATTCTTATATTCACCTTAATGTAAAATGATCTAATCGGGTCTCTGTTCGCCCTACTCTAGAAGATTACTAGTGCATTTCACACGTCATTTCATGCGCTTTGAGATGCCGCTTAGCTCAATAAGCAATCTGAAATAGGAGCGACGTAAATTGGACAAATGTGATAGAATTTTTCTGAATTCTTAAATAAGCCATAATACGAAATGATCTAATCGGGTCTCTGTTTGCCCTACCCTAGAGGTTTAACAGTGCATTTTACTCGCCATTTCATGCGCTTTGAGATGCCGCATAGCCCAATACGCTATCTGAAATAGGAGCGACGTAAATTGAAGAAATGTGATAGAATTTCGCTGAATTCTTATATTAACCTCAATGTAAAATGATCTAATCGGGTCTTTGTTCGCCCTACCCTAGAAGTTTAATAGTGCATTTCACTCGTCATTTCATGCGCTTTGAGATGCCGCTTAGCCCAATACGCTATCTGACATAGGAGCGACGTAAATTGAACAAATGTGATAGAATTTCGCTGAATTCTTAAATTAACCATAACATAAAATGATCTAATGGGGTCTCTGATTGCCCTACCCTAGAAGATTAATAGTGCATTTCACTCGCCATTTCATGCGCTTTGAGATGCCGCTTAGCCCAATACGCTATCTGACATAGGAGCGACGTAAATTGAACAAATGTGATACAATTTCGCTGAATTCTTAAATTAACCATAATTTAAAATGATCTAATGGGGTCTCAGATTGCCCTATCATAGAAGTTTAGTAGTGCATTTTACTCGCCCTTCCACGCGCTTTGAAATACCGCCTTGCCCAGTACGCTATCTGAAATAGGAGCGACGTAAGTTGAACAAATGTGATAGAATTACGCTGAATTCTTATATTAACCGTAATATAAAATGATCTAATCGGGTCTCTGTTTGCCCTACCCTAGAAGTTTAACAGTGCATTTTACTCGTCGTTTCATGCGCTTTGAGATGCCGTATAGCCCAATACGCTATCTGACATAGGAGCGACGTAAATTGAACAAATGTGATAGAATGTCGCTGAATTCTTAAATTAACCATAATATAAAATGATCTAATGGGGTCTCTGATTGCCCTACCCTAGAAGATTAATAGTGCATTTCACACGCCATTTCATGCGCTTTGAGATGCCGCTTAGCCCAATACGCTATCTGACATAGGAGCGACGAAAATTGAACAAATGTGATAGAATTTCGCTGAATTCTTATATTAACCAAAATATAAAATGATCTAATCGGGTCTCTGATTGCCCTATCATAGAAGTTTAATAGTGCATTTTACTCGCCATTCCACGCGCTTTAAGTTGCCTCCTAGCCCAGTACGCTATCTGAAATAGGAGCTACGTAAGTTGAACAAATGTGACAGAATTACGCTGAATTCTTATATTAACCGTAATATAAAATGATCTAATCGGGTCTCTGTTTGCCCTACCCTAGAGGTTTAACAGTGCATTTTACTCGCCATTTCATGCGCTTTGAGATGCCGCATAGCCCAATACGCTATCTGAAATAGGAGCGACGTAAATTGAAGAAATGTGATAGAATTTCGCTGAATTCTTATATTAACCTCAATGTAAAATGATCTAATCGGGTCTTTGTTCGCCCTACCCTAGAAGTTTAATAGTGCATTTTACTCGCCATTTCATGCGCTTTGAGATGCCGCTTAGCCCAATACGCTATCTGAAATAGGAACGACGTAAATTGAACAAATGTGATAGAATTTCGCTGAATTCTTATATTAACCTCAATGTAAAATAATCTAATCGGGTCTTTGTTCGCCCTACCCTAGAAGTTTAATAGTGCATTTCACTCGTCATTTCATGCGCTTTGAGATGCCGCTTAGCCCAATAAGCTATCTGAAATAGGAGCGACGTAAATTGACCAAATGTGATAGAATTTCGCTGAATTCTTATATAACCGTAATATAAAATGATCTAATCGGGTCTCTGTTTGCCCTACCCTAGAAGTTTAATAGTGCATTTTACTCGCCATTTCTTGCGCTTTGAGATGCCGCTTAGCCCAGTACGCTATCTGAAATAGGAGCGACGTAAATTGATCAAATGTGGTAGAATTTCGCTGAATTCTTTTATTAACCATAACGTAAAATGATCTGATCGGGTCTCTGTTCGCCCTTGCGTAGAAGCTTAATTGTGCATTTTATTCGTCATTTCATGCGCTTTGAGATGCCGCTTAGCCCAATACGCTATCTGAAATAGCAGCGACGTAAATTGAGCAAATGTGATAGAATTTCGCTGAATTCTTATATTAACCAAAATATAAAATGATCTAATCGGTTCTCTGTTTGCCCTACCCTAGAAGTTTAATAGTGCATTTCACTCGCCATTTCTCGCGCTTTGAGTTGCCGCTTCGCCCAATACGCTATCTGAAATATCAGCGACGTAAATTGAACAAATGTGAGAGAATTTCGCTGAATTCTGAAATTAACCATAATATAAAATGATCTTATCGGGTCTCTGTTTGCCCTACCCTAGAAGTTTAATAGTGCATTTTACTCGCCATTTCATGCGCTTTGAGATGCCGCTTAGCCCAATACGCTATCTGAAATAGGAGCGACGTAAATTGAACAAATGTGATAGAATTTCGCTGAATTCTTATATTAACCTCAATGTAAAATAATCTAATCGGGTCTTTGTTCGCCCTACCCTAGAAGTTTAATAGTGCATTTCACTCGCCATTTCATGCGCTTTGAGATGCCGCTTAGCCCAATACGTTATCTGGAATAGGAGCGACGTAAATCGAACAAATGTGATAGAATTTCCGTGAATTCTTATATTAACCGTAATATAAAATGATCAATTCGGGTTTCAGTTCGCCCTACCCCAGAAGTTTAATAGAGCATTTCACTCGTCAATCCATGCGCTTTGAGATGCCGCTTAGCCCAATACGCTATCTGAAATAGGAGCGACGTAAATTGAACAAATGTGATAGAATTTCGCTGAATTCTTATATTAACCAAAATACAAAATGATCTAATCGGGTCTCTGATTGCCCTATCATAGAAGTTTAATAGTGCATTTTACTCGCCATTCTACGCGCTTTAAGATGCCGCCTAGCCCAGTACGCTATCTGAAATAGGAGCTACGTAAGTTGAACAAATGTGACAGAATTACGCTGAATTCTTATATTAACCTTAATGTAAAATGATCTAATCTGGTCTCTGTTCGCCCTACCCTAGAAGTTTAATAGTGCATTTCACTCGTCATTTCATGCGCTTGGAGATGCCGCTTAGCCCAATAAGCTATCTGAAATAGGAGCTACGTAAATTGAACAAATGTGATAGAATTTCGCTGAATTCTTTTATTAACCAAAATATAAAATGATCTAATCGGGTCTCTGATTGCCCTATCATAGAAGTTTAATAGTGCATTTTACTCGCCATTCCGCGGGCTTTAAGATACCGCCTAGCCCAGTATGCTATCTGAAATAGGAACTACGTAAATTGAACAAATGTGATTGAATTTTGCTGAATTCTTAAATTAAGCATAATATAAAATGATCTAATGGGGTCTCTGATTGCCCTACACTAGAAGTATAATAGTGCATTTTACTCGCCATTTCATGCGCTTTGAGATGCCGCCTAGCCCAGTACGCTATCTGAAAGAGGAGCGACGTAAGTTGAACAAATGTGATAGAATTACGCTGAATTCTTATATTAACCGTAATATAAAATGATCTATTCGGGTTTCTGTTCGCCCTAACCCAGAAGTTTAATAGAGCATTTCACTCGTCAATCCATGCGCATTGAGATGCCGCTTAGCCCAATACGCTATCTGAAATAGGAGCGACGTAAATTGAACAAATGTGATAGAATTTCCATGAAATCTTATATTAAACAAAACATAAAATGATCTAATCTGGTCTCTGTTCGCCCTACCCTAGAAGTTTAATAGTGCATTTCACTCGTCATTTCATGCGCTTTGCGATGCCGCTTAGCCCAATAAGTTATCTGAAATAGGAGCGACGCAAATTGAACAAATGTGATAGAATTTCGCTGAATTCTTATATTAACCAAAATATAAAATGATCTAATCGGGTCTCTGATTGCCCTATCATAGAAGTTTAATAGTGCACTTTACTCGCCATTCCACGCGCTTTAAGTTGCCGCGTAGCCCAGTACGCTATCTGAAATAGGAGCGACGTAAATTGAACAAATGTGATAGAATTTCCATGAAATCTTATATTAAACAAAACATAAAATGATCTAATCTGGTCTCTGTTCGCCCTACCCTAGAAGTATAATAGTGCATGTTACTCGCCATTTCATGCGCATTGAGATGCCGCTTAGCCCAATACGCTATCTGAAATATCAGCGACGTAAATTGAACAAATGTGAGAGAATCTCGCTGAATTCTTATATTAACCTTAATGTAAAATGATCTAATCGGGTCTCTGTTCGCCCTACCGTAGAAGATTACTAGTGCATTTCACACGTCATTTCATGCGCTTTGAGATGCCGCTTAGCTCAATAAGCTATCTGAAATAGGAGCGACGTAAATTGGACAAATGTGATAGAATTTTTCTGAATTCTTAAATAAACCATAATACGAAATGATCTAATCGGGTCTCTGTTTGCCCTACCCTAGAGGTTTAACAGTGCATTTTACTCGCCATTTCATGCGCTTTGAGATGCCGCATAGCCCAATACGCTATCTGAAATAGGGAGCGACGTAAATTGAAGAAATGTGATAGAATTTCGCTGAATTCTTATATTAACCTCAATGTAAAATGATCTAATCGGGTCTTTGTTCGCCCTACCCTAGAAGTTTAATAGTGCATTTCACTCGTCATTTCATGCGCTTTGAGATGCCGCTTAGCCCAATACGCTATCTGACATAGGAGCGACGTAAATTGAACAAATGTGACAGAATTACGCTGAATTCTTATATTAACCGTAATATAAAATGATCTAATCGGGTCTCTGTTCGCCCTACCATAGAAGTCTAATAGTGCATTTCACTCGCCATTTCATGCGCTTTGAGATGCCGCCTAGCCCAGTAAGCTATCTGAAATAGGAGCGACGTAAGCTGAACAAATGTGATAGAATTACGCTGCATTCTTATATTTACCGTAATATAAAATGATCTAATCGGGTCTCTGTTTGCCTTATCCTAGAAGTTTCATAGCGCATTTTACTCACCATTTCATGCGCTATGTGAGGCCGCTTAGCCCAATACGCTATCTGAAATCGGAGCGACGTAAATTGAACAAATGTGATAGAATTTCCCTGAAATCTTGTATTAATCAAAATATAAAATGATCTAATCGGGTCTCTGATTGCCCTATCATAGAAGATTAGTAGTGCATTTTACTCGCCATTCCATGCGCTTTAAGATGCCGCCTAGCCCAGTACATTATCTGAAACAGGAGCGACGTAACTTGAACAAATGTGATAGAATTACGCTGCATTCTTATATTAACCGTTATATAAAATGATCTAATCGGGTCTCTGTTTGCCTTATCCTGGAAGTTTAATAGCGCATTTTACTCGCCATTCCACGCGCTTTAAGATGCCGCCTAGCCCAGTATGCTATCTGAAATAGGAGCGACGTAAATTGAACAAATGTGATAGAATTTCGCTGAATTCTTAAATTAACCATAATATAAAATGATCTAACCGGGTCTCTGTTTGCCTTATCCTAGAAGTTTAATAGTGCATTATACTCGCCATTTCATGCGCTTTTAGATGCCGCCTAGCCCAGTACGCTATCTGAAATAGGAGCGACGTAAATTGAACAATTGTGATAGAATTTCCGTGAATCCTTATATTAACCTTAATGTAAAATGATCTAATCGGGTCTCTGTTCGCCCTACCATAGAAGTCTAATGGTGCATTTCACTCGCCATTTCATGCGCTTTGAGATGCCGCTTAGCCCAATACGCTATCTGAAATATGGGCGACGTAAATTGAACAAATGTGATAGAATTTCCCTGAAATCTTATATTAAACAAAATATAAAATGATCTAATCGGGTCTCTGATTGCTCTATCATAGAAGTTTAGTAGTGCATTTTACTCGACCTTCCACGCGCTTTAAGATGCCGCCTAGCCCAGTACGCTATCTGAAATAGGAGCGACGTAAGATGAACAAATGTGATAGAATTACGCTGCATTCTTATATTTACCGTAATATAAAATGATCTAATCGGGTCTCTGTTTGCCTTATCCTAGAAGTTTCATAGCGCATTTTACTCACCATTTCATGCGCTATGTGAGGCCGCTTAGCCCAATACGCTATCTGAAATCGGAGCGACGTAAATTGAACAAATGTGATAGAATTTCCCTGAAATCTTATATTAATCAAAATATAAAATGATCTAATCGGGTCTCTGATTGCCCTATCATAGAAGATTAGTAGTGCATTTTACTCGCCATTCCATGCGCTTTAAGGTGCCGCCTAGCCCAGTACATTATCTGAAACAGGAGCGACGTAACTTGAACAAATGTGATAGAATTACGCTGCATTCTTATATTAACCGTTATATAAAATGATCTAGTCGGGTCTCTGTTTGCCTTATCCTGGAAGTTTAATAGCGCATTTTACTCGCCATTCCACGCGCTTTAAGATGCCGCCTAGCCCAGTATGCTATCTGAAATAGGAGCGACGTAAATTGAACAAATGTGATAGAATTTCGCTGAATTCTTAAATTAACCATAATATAACATGATCTAATCGGGTCTCTGTTTGCCTTATCCTAGAAGTTTAATAGTGCATTATACTCGCCATTTCATGCGCTTTTAGATGCCGCCTAGCCCAGTACGCTATCTGAAATAGGAGCGACGTAAATTGAACAAATGTGATAGAATTTCCGTGAATCCTTATATTAACCTTAACGTAAAATGATCTAATCGGGTCTCTGTTCGCCCTACCATAGAAGTCTAATGGTGCATTTCACTCGCCATTTCATGCGCTTTGAGATGCCGCTTAGCCCAATACGCTATCTGAAATATGGGCGACGTAAATTGAACAAATGTGATAGAATTTCCCTGAAATCTTATATTAAACAAAATATAAAATGATCTAATCGGGTCTCTGATTGCTCTATCATAGAAGTTTAGTAGTGCATTTTACTCGACCTTCCACGCGCTTTAAGATGCCGCCTAGCCCAGTACGCTATCTGAAATAGGAGCGACGTAAGATGAACAAATGTGATAGAATTACGCTGAATTCTTATATTAACCGTAATATAAAATGATCTAATCGGGTCTCTGTTTGCCTTATCCTAGAAGTTGAATAGTGCATTTCACTCGCCATTTCATGCGCTTTGAAATGCTGCTTAGCCCAATACGCTATCTGAAATAGGAGCGACGTAAATTGAACACATGTGATAGAACTTCGCTGAATTCTTAAATTAACCGCAATATAAAACGATCGAATCGGGTCTTTGTTTGCCCTACCCTAGAAGTTTAATACTGCATTTTATTCGCCATTTCATGCGCTTTGAGATGCAGCTAAGCCCAATAAGCTATCTGAAATAGGGGCGACGTAAATTGAACAAATGTGATAGAATTTCGCTGAATTCTTATATTAACCAAAATATAAAATGATCTAATCGGGTCTCTGATTGCCCTATCATAGAAGTTTAATAGTGCATTTTACTCGCCATTCCACGCGCTTTAAGATGCCGCCTAGCCCAGTACGCTATCTGAAATAGGAGCGACGTATGTTGAACAAATGTCATAGAATTTCCCTGAATTCTTATATTAACCTTAATGTAAAATGATCTAATCGGGTCTCTGTTTGCCCTACCCTAGAAGTTTAATAGTGCATTTCACTCGTCATTTCATGCGCTTTGCGATGCCGCTTAGCCCAGTACGCCCTCTGAAATAGGAGCGACGTAAATTAAACAAATGTGATAGAATTTCGCTGAATTCTTATATTAACCAAAATATAAAATGATCTAATCGGGTCTCTGATAGCCCTATCATAGAAGTTTAATAGTGCATTTTACTCTCCATTCCACGCGCTTTAAGATGCCGCCTAGCCCAGTATGCTGTCTGAAATAGGAGCGACGTAGTTGAACAAATGTGATAGAATTACGCTGAATTCTTGTATTAACCGTAATATAAAATGATCTAATCGGGTCTCTGGTTTCCTTATCCTAGAAGTTTAATAGTGCATTTTACTCGCCATTTCATGCGCATTGAGATGCCGCTTAGCCCAATGCGCCATCTGAAATAGGAGCGACATAAATTGAACAAATGTGATAGAGTTTCGCTGAATTCTTAAATTAACCATAATATAAAAAGATCTTATCGGGTCTCTGTTTGCCCTGCCCTAGAAGTTTAATAGTGCATTTTACTCGCCATTTCTTGCGCTTTGAGATGCCGCTTAGCCCAATACGCTATCTGAAATATCAGCGACGTAAATTGAACAAATGTGATAGAATTACGCTGAATTCTTATATTAACCGTAATAAAAAATGATCTGATCGGGTCTCTGTTTGCCCTATCCTAGAAGTTTAGTAGTGCATTTCACTCGTCATTTCATGCGCTTTGAGATGCCGCTTAGCCCAATAAGCTATCTGAAATAGGAGCGACGTAAATTATAACAAATGTGATAGAATTTTTCTGAATTCTTTAATAAACCATAATATGAAATGATCTAATCGGGTCTCTGTTTGCCCTACCCTAGAAGTTTAGTAGTGCATTTCACTCCTCATTTCATGCGCTTTGAGATGCCGCTTAGCCCAATAAGCTATCTGAAATAGGAGCGACGTAAATTATAACAAATGTGATAGAATTTTTCTGAATTCTTAAATAAACCATAATATGAAATGATCTAATCGGGTCTCTGTTTGCCCTACCCTAGAAGTTTAACAGTGCATTTTGCTCGCCATTTCATGCGCTTTGAGATGCCGCTTAGCCCAATACGCTATCTGAAATAGGAGCGACGTAAATTGAACAAACGTGATAGGATTTCCCTGAATTCTTATATTAACCTTAATGTAAAATGATCTAATCGGTTCTCTGTTCGCCCTACCCTAGAAGTTTAATAGTGCCTTTCACTCGTCATTTCATGCGCTTTGAGATGCCGCTTAGCCCAATACGCTATCTGAAATAGTAGCGACGTAAATTGAACAAACGTGATAGAATTTCCCTGAATTCTTATATTAACCTTAATGTAAAATGATCTAATCGGTTCTCTGTTCGCCCTACCCTAGAAGTTTAATAGTGCATTTTACTCGACATTTCATGCGCTTTGAGATGCCTCTCAGCCCAATTCGCTATCTGAAATACGAGCGACGTAAATTGAACAAGTGTGATAGAATTTCGTTGAATTCTTAAATTAACCATAATATAAAATGATCTAATCGGGTCTCTGTTTGCAATACCCTAGATGTTTGATAGAGCATTTTGCTCGCCATTTAATGCGCTTTGAGATGCCGCTTAGCCCAATACGCTATCTGAAATAGGAGCGACGTAAATTGAACAAATGTGATAGAATTTCCCTGAATTCTTATATTAACCTTAATGTAAAATGATCTAATCGGGTCTCTGATTGCCCTAGTCTAGAAGTTTAATAGTGCATTGTATTCGACATTTCATGCGCTTTGAGATGCCGCTTAGCCCAGTACGCTATCTGAAATAGGAGCGACGTAAATTGAACAAATGTGATAGAATTTCCCTGAAATCTTATATTAAACAAAATATAAAATGATCTAATCGGGACTCCGATTGCCCAATCATAGAAGTTTAGTACTGCATTTTACTCGCCATTCCACGCGCTTTAAGTTGCCGCCTAGTCCAGTACGCTATCTCAAGCAGGAGCGGCGTAAGTTGAACAAATGTGATTGGATTTCGCTGAATCCTTATATTAACCAAAATATAAAATGATCTAATCGGGTCTCTTATTGCCCTATCATAGTAGTTTCATAGTGCATTTTACTCGCCATTCCACGCGCTTTAAGATGCCGCCTAGCGCAGTACGCTATCTGAAATAGGAGCGACGTAAGTTGAACAAATGTGATAGAATTACGCTGCATTCTTATATTAACCGTAATATAAAATGGTCTAATCGGATCTCCGTTTGCCTTATCCTAGAAGTTTATTAGTGCATTTTACTCGTCATTCCATGCGCTTTGAGATGCCGCTTAGCCCAATACGCTATCTGAAATAGGAGCGATGTAAATTGAACAAATGTGATAGAATTTTGCTGAATTCTTAAATTAACCATAATATAAAATGATGTAATCGGGTCTCTGTTCGCCCTACCCAAGAAGTTTAATAGTACATTTCTCTCGCCATTTCATGCGCTTTGAGATGCCGCTTAGCCCAATAGCTATCTGAAATAGGAGCGACGTAAATTGAACAAATGTGATAGAATTTCCCTGAAATCTTATATTAAAGAAAATATAAAATGATCTAAACGGGACTCTGATTGCCCTATCATAGAAGTTTAGTAGTGCATTTTACTCGCCCTTCCACGCGCTTTAAGATGCCGCCTAGCCCAGTACACTATCTGAAATAGGAGCGACGTAAATTGAAAAAATGTGATAGAATTTCGCTGAATTCTTATATTAACCAAAATATAAAATGATCTAATGGGGTCTCTGTTTGCCCTACCCTGGAAGTTTAATAGTGCATTTTACTCGCCCTTTCGTGCGCTTTGAGATGCCGCTTAGCCCAATACGCTATCTGAAATAGGAGCGACGTATATTGAACAAATGTGATAGAATGTCGCTGAATTCTTATCTTAACCTTCATGTAAAATGATCTAATCGGGTCTCTTATTGCCCTACCCTAGAAGTTTAATAGTGCATTTCACTCGCCATTCCACGCGCTTTAAGTTGCCGCCTAGCCCAGCACGCTATCCGAAATAGGAGCTACGTAAGTTGAACAAATGTCACAGAATTACGCTGAATTCTTATATTAACCGTAATATAAAATGATCTAATCGGGTTTCTGTTTGCCTTATCCTAGAAGTTTAATAGTGCATTTTACTCGCCATTTCTTGCGCTTTGAGATGACGCTTAGCACAAGTCGCTTTCTGAAATAGGAGCGATGTAAATTGAACAAATGTGATAGAATTTCGCTGAATTCTTATATTAACCTTAATGTAAAATGATCTAATCGGGTCTTTGTTCGCCCTACCCTAGAAGTTTAATAGTGCATTTCACTCGTCATTTCATGCGCTTTGAGATGCCGCTTAGCCCAATAAGCTATCTGAAATAGGAGCGACGTAAATTGAACAAATGTGATAGAATTTCGCTGAATTCTTATATTAACCAAAATATGAAATGATCTAATCGGGTCTCTGATTGCCCTATCATAGAAGTTTAATAGTGCATTTTACTCGCCATTCCACGCGCTTTAAGTTGCCGCCTAGCCCAGTACGCTATCTGAAATAGGAGCGACGTAAATTGAACAAATGTGATAGAATTTCGCTGAATTCTTATATTAACCGTAATATAAAATGATCTAATCGGGTCTCTGTTTGCCTTACCCTAGAAGTTTAATGGTGCATTTTATTCGCCATTTCATGCGCTTTGAGATGCCGCTTAGCCCAATACGCTATCTGAAATAGGAGCGACATAAATTGAACAAATGTGATAGAATTTCCCTGAAATCTTATATTGAACAAAATATAAAATGATCTAATCGGGGCTCTGATTGCCCTATCATAGAAGATTAGTAGTGCATTTTACTCGCCATTCCATGCGCTTTAAGATGCCGCCTAGCCCAGTACATTATCTGAAACAGGAGCGACGTAACTTGAACAAATGTGATAGAATTACGCTGCATTCTTATATTAACCGTTATATAAAATGATCTAATCGGGTCTCTGTTTGCCTTATCCTGGAAGTTTAATAGCGCATTTTACTCGCCATTCCACGCGCTTTAAGATGCCGCCTAGCCCAGTATGCTATCTGAAATAGGAGCGACGTAAATTGAACAAATGTGATAGAATTTCGCTGAATTCTTAAATTAACCATAATATAACATGATCTAACCGGGTCTCTGTATGCCTTATCCTAGAAGTTTAATAGTGCATTATACTCGCCATTTCATGCGCTTTTAGATGCCGCCTAACCCAGTACGCTATCTGAAATAGGAGCGACGTAAATTGAACAAATGTGATAGAATTTCCGTGAATCCTTATATTAACCTTAACGTAAAATGATCTAATCGGGTCTCTGTTCGCCCTACCATAGAAGTCTAATGGTGCATTTCACTCGCCATTTCATGCGCTTTGAGATGCCGCTTAGCCCAATACGCTATCTGAAATATGGGCGACGTAAATTGAACAAATGTGATAGAATTTCCCTGAAATCTTATATTAAACAAAATATAAAATGATCTAATCGGGTCTCTGATTGCTCTATCATAGAAGTTTAGTAGTGCATTTTACTCGACCTTCCACGCGCTTTAAGATGCCGCCTAGCCCAGTACGCTATCTGAAATAGGAGCGACGTAAGATGAACAAATGTGATAGAATTACGCTGCATTCTTATATTTACCGTAATATAAAATGATCTAATCGGGTCTCTGTTTGCCTTATCCTAGAAGTTTCATAGCGCATTTTACTCACCATTTCATGCGCTATGTGAGGCCGCTTAGCCCAATACGCTATCTGAAATCGGAGCGACGTAAATTGAACAAATGTGATAGAATTTCCCTGAAATCTTATATTAATCAAAATATAAAATGATCTAATCGGGTCTCTGATTGCCCTATCATAGAAGATTAGTAGTGCATTTTACTCGCCATTCCATGCGCTTTAAGGTGCCGCCTAGCCCAGTACATTATCTGAAACAGGAGCGACGTAACTTGAACAAATGTGATAGAATTACGCTGCATTCTTATATTAACCGTTATATAAAATGATCTAGTCGGGTCTCTGTTTGCCTTATCCTGGAAGTTTAATAGCGCATTTTACTCGCCATTCCACGCGCTTTAAGATGCCGCCTAGCCCAGTATGCTATCTGAAATAGGAGCGACGTAAATTGAACAAATGTGATAGAATTTCGCTGAATTCTTAAATTAACCATAATATAACATGATCTAATCGGGTCTCTGTTTGCCTTATCCTAGAAGTTTAATAGTGCATTATACTCGCCATTTCATGCGCTTTTAGATGCCGCCTAGCCCAGTACGCTATCTGAAATAGGAGCGACGTAAATTGAACAAATGTGATAGAATTTCCGTGAATCCTTATATTAACCTTAACGTAAAATGATCTAATCGGGTCTCTGTTCGCCCTACCATAGAAGTCTAATGGTGCATTTCACTCGCCATTTCATGCGCTTTGAGATGCCGCTTAGCCCAATACGCTATCTGAAATATGGGCGACGTAAATTGAACAAATGTGATAGAATTTCCCTGAAATCTTATATTAAACAAAATATAAAATGATCTAATCGGGTCTCTGATTGCTCTATCATAGAAGTTTAGTAGTGCATTTTACTCGACCTTCCACGCGCTTTAAGATGCCGCCTAGCCCAGTACGTTATCTGAAATAGGAGCGACGTAAGATGAACAAATGTGATAGAATTACGCTGAATTCTTATATTAACCGTAATATAAAATGATCTAATCGGGTCTCTGTTTGCCTTATCCTAGAAGTTGAATAGTGCATTTCACTCGCCATTTCATGCGCTTTGAAATGCTGCTTAGCCCAATACGCTATCTGAAATAGGAGCGACGTAAATTGAACACATGTGATAGAACTTCGCTGAATTCTTAAATTAACCGCAATATAAAACGATCGAATCGGGTCTCTGTTTGCCCTACCCTAGAAGTTTAATACTGCATTTTATTCGCCATTTCATGCGCTTTGAGATGCAGCTAAGCCCAATAAGCTATCTGAAATAGGGGCGACGTAAATTGAACAAATGTGATAGAATTTCGCTGAATTCTTATATTAACCAAAATATAAAATGATCTAATCGGGTCTCTGATTGCCCTATCATAGAAGTTTAATAGTGCATTTTACTCGCCATTCCACGCGCTTTAAGATGCCGCCTAGCCCAGTACGCTATCTGAAATAGGAGCGACGTATGTTGAACAAATGTCATAGAATTTCCCTGAATTCTTATATTAACCTTAATGTAAAATGATCTAATCGGGTCTCTGTTTGCCCTACCCTAGAAGTTTAATAGTGCATTTCACTCGTCATTTCATGCGCTTTGCGATGCCGCTTAGCCCAGTACGCCCTCTGAAATAGGAGCGACGTAAATTAAACAAATGTGATAGAATTTCGCTGAATTCTTATATTAACCAAAATATAAAATGATCTAATCGGGTCTCTGATAGCCCTATCATAGAAGTTTAATAGTGCATTTTACTCTCCATTCCACGCGCTTTAAGATGCCGCCTAGCCCAGTATGCTGTCTGAAATAGGAGCGACGTAGTTGAACAAATGTGATAGAATTACGCTGAATTCTTGTATTAACCGTAATATAAAATGATCTAATCGGGTCTCTGGTTTCCTTATCCTAGAAGTTTAATAGTGCATTTTACTCGCCATTTCATGCGCATTGAGATGCCGCTTAGCCCAATGCGCCATCTGAAATAGGAGCGACATAAATTGAACAAATGTGATAGAGTTTCGCTGAATTCTTAAATTAACCATAATATAAAAAGATCTTATCGGGTCTCTGTTTGCCCTGCCCTAGAAGTTTAATAGTGCATTTTACTCGCCATTTCTTGCGCTTTGAGATGCCGCTTAGCCCAATACGCTATCTGAAATATCAGCGACGTAAATTGAACAAATTTGATAGAATTACGCTGAATTCTTATATTAACCGTAATAAAAAATGATCTGATCGGGTCTCTGTTTGCCCTATCCTAGAAGTTTAGTAGTGCATTTCACTCGTCATTTCATGCGCTTTGAGATGCCGCTTAGCCCAATAAGCTATCTGAAATAGGAGCGACGTAAATTATAACAAATGTGATAGAATTTTTCTGAATTCTTTAATAAACCATAATATGAAATGATCTAATCGGGTCTCTGTTTGCCCTACCCTAGAAGTTTAGTAGTGCATTTCACTCCTCATTTCATGCGCTTTGAGATGCCGCTTAGCCCAATAAGCTATCTGAAATAGGAGCGACGTAAATTATAACAAATGTGATAGAATTTTTCTGAATTCTTAAATAAACCATAATATGAAATGATCTAATCGGGTCTCTGTTTGCCCTACCCTAGAAGTTTAACAGTGCATTTTGCTCGCCATTTCATGCGCTTTGAGATGCCGCTTAGCGCAATACGCTATCTGAAATAGGAGCGACGTAAATTGAACAAACGTGATAGGATTTCCCTGAATTCTTATATTAACCTTAATGTAAAATGATCTAATCGGTTCTCTGTTCGCCCTACCCTAGAAGTTTAATAGTGCCTTTCACTCGTCATTTCATGCGCTTTGAGATGCCGCTTAGCCCAATACGCTATCTGAAATAGTAGCGACGTAAATTGAACAAACGTGATAGAATTTCCCTGAATTCTTATATTAACCTTAATGTAAAATGATCTAATCGGTTCTCTGTTCGCCCTACCCTAGAAGTTTAATAGTGCATTTTACTCGACATTTCATGCGCTTTGAGATGCCTCTCAGCCCAATTCGCTATCTGAAATACGAGCGACGTAAATTGAACAAGTGTGATAGAATTTCGTTGAATTCTTAAATTAACCATAATATAAAATGATCTAATCGGGTCTCTGTTTGCAATACCCTAGATGTTTGATAGAGCATTTTGCTCGCCATTTAATGCGCTTTGAGATGCCGCTTAGCCCAATACGCTATCTGAAATAGGAGCGACGTAAATTGAACAAATGTGATAGAATTTCCCTGAATTCTTATATTAACCTTAATGTAAAATGATCTAATCGGGTCTCTGATTGCCCTAGCCTAGAAGTTTAATAGTGCATTGTATTCGACATTTCATGCGCTTTGAGATGCCGCTTAGCCCAGTACGCTATCTGAAATAGGAGCGACGTAAATTGAACAAATGTGATAGAATTTCCCTGAAATCTTATATTAAACAAAATATAAAATGATCTAATCGGGACTCCGATTGCCCAATCATAGAAGTTTAGTACTGCATTTTACTCGCCATTCCACGCGCTTTAAGTTGCCGCCTAGTCCAGTACGCTATCTCAAGCAGGAGCGGCGTAAGTTGAACAAATGTGATTGGATTTCGCTGAATCCTTATATTAACCAAAATATAAAATGATCTAATCGGGTCTCTTATTGCCCTATCATAGTAGTTTCATAGTGCATTTTACTCGCCATTCCACGCGCTTTAAGATGCCGCCTAGCGCAGTACGCTATCTGAAATAGGAGCGACGTAAATTGAACAAATGTGATAGAATTTCCCTGAAATCTTATATTAAACAATACATAAAATGATCTAAACGGGACTCTGATTGCCCTACCATAGAAGTTTAGTAGTGCATTTTACTCGCCCTTCCACGCGCTTTGAGATGCCGCCTAGCCCAGTACGCCATCTGAAATAGGAGCGACGTAAGTTGAACAAATGTGATAGAATTACGCTGCATTCTTATATTAACCAAAATATAAAATGATCTAATGGGGTCTCTGTTTGCCCTACCCTGGAAGTTTAATAGTGCATTTTACTCGCCCTTTCGTGCGCTTTGAGATGCCGCTTAGCCCAATACGCTATCTGAAATAGGAGCGACGTATATTGAACAAATGTGATAGAATGTCGCTGAATTCTTATCTTAACCTTCATGTAAAATGATCTAATCGGGTCTCTTATTGCCCTACCCTAGAAGTTTAATAGTGCATTTCACTCGCCATTCCACGCGCTTTAAGTTGCCGCCTAGCCCAGCACGCTATCCGAAATAGGAGCTACGTAAGTTGAACAAATGTCACAGAATTACGCTGAATTCTTATATTAACCGTAATATAAAATGATCTAATCGGGTTTCTGTTTGCCTTATCCTAGAAGTTTAATAGTGCATTTTACTCGCCATTTCTTGCGCTTTGAGATGACACTTAGCACAAGTCGCTTTCTGAAATAGGAGCGATGTAAATTGAACAAATGTGATAGAATTTCGCTGAATTCTTATATTAACCTTAATGTAAAATGATCTAATCGGGTCTTTGTTCGCCCTACCCTAGAAGTTTAATAGTGCATTTCACTCGTCATTTCATGCGCTTTGAGATGCCGCTTAGCCCAATAAGCTATCTGAAATAGGAGCGACGTAAATTGAACAAATGTGATAGAATTTCGCTGAATTCTTATATTAACCAAAATATGAAATGATCTAATCGGGTCTCTGATTGCCCTATCATAGAAGTTTAATAGTGCATTTTACTCGCCATTCCACGCGCTTTAAGTTGCCGCCTAGCCCAGTACGCTATCTGAAATAGGAGCGACGTAAATTGAACAAATGTGATAGAATTTCGCTGAATTCTTATATTAACCGTAATATAAAATGATCTAATCGGGTCTCTGTTTGCCTTACCCTAGAAGTTTAATGGTGCATTTTATTCGCCATTTCATGCGCTTTGAGATGCCGCTTAGCCCAATACGCTATCTGAAATAGGAGCGACATAAATTGAACAAATGTGATAGAATTTCCCTGAAATCTTATATTGAACAAAATATAAAATGATCTAATTGGGGCTCTGATTGCCCTATCATAGAAGTTTAGTAGTGCATTTTACTTGCCCTTCCAGGCGCTTTAAGATACCGTCTAGCCCAATACGCTATCTGAAATAGGAGCGACGTAAATTGAACAAATGTGATAGAATTTCCCTGAAATCTTATTTTGAACAAAATATAAAATGATCTAATTGGGGCTCTGATTGCCCTATCATAGAAGTTTAGTAGAGAATTTTACTCGCCATTCCACGCGCTTTAAGATGCCGCCTAGCCCAGTACGCTATCTGAAATAGGAGCGACGTAAGTTGAACAAATGTGATAGAATTACGCTGAATTCTTATATTAACCGTAATATAAAATGATCTCACCGGGTCTCTGTTTGAATTATCCTAGAAGTCTGACAGTGCATTTCACTCGCCATTTCATGCGCTTTGAGATGCCGCTTAGCCCAATACGCTATCTGAAATAGGCGCGACGTAAATTGTACAAATGTGATAGAATTTCGCTGAATTCTTATATTAACCAAAATATAAGATGATCTAATCGGGTCTCTGATTGCCCTATCATTGAAGTTTAATAGTGCATTTTACTCGTCATTCCACGCGCTTTAAGATGCCGCCTAGCCCAGTACGCTATCTGAAATAGGAGCGACGTAAGTTGAACAAATGTGATAGAATTACGCTGAATTCTTATATTAACCGTTATATAAAATGATCTAATCGGGTCTCTGTTTGCCTTATCCTGGAAGTTTAATAGCGCATTTTACTCGCCATTCCACGCGCTTTAATATGCCGCCTAGCCCAGTATGCTATCTGAAATAGGAGCGACGTAAATTGAACAAATGTGATAGAATTTCGCTGAATTCTTAAATTAACCATAATATAACATGATCTAACCGGGTCTCTGTTTGCCTTATCCTAGAAGTTTAATAGTGCATTATACTCGCCATTTCATGCGCTTTTAGATGCCGCCTAGCCCAGTACGCTATCTGAAATAGGAGCGACGTAAATTGAACAAATGTGATAGAATTTCCGTGAATCCTTATATTAACCTTAACGTAAAATGATCTAATCGGGTCTCTGTTCGCCCTACCATAGAAGTCTAATGGTGCATTTCACTCGCCATTTCATGCGCTTTGAGATGCCGCTTAGCCCAATACGCTATCTGAAATATGGGCGACGTAAATTGAACAAATGTGATAGAATTTCCCTGAAATCTTATATTAAACAAAATATAAAATGATCTAATCGGGTCTCTGATTGCTCTATCATAGAAGTTTAGTAGTGCATTTTACTCGACCTTCCACGCGCTTTAAGATGCCGCCTAGCCCAGTACGCTATCTGAAATAGGAGCGACGTAAGATGAACAAATGTGATAGAATTACGCTGCATTCTTATATTTACCGTAATATAAAATGATCTAATCGGGTCTCTGTTTGCCTTATCCTAGAAGTTTCATAGCGCATTTTACTCACCATTTCATGCGCTATGTGAGGCCGCTTAGCCCAATACGCTATCTGAAATCGGAGCGACGTAAATTGAACAAATGTGATAGAATTTCCCTGAAATCTTATATTAATCAAAATATAAAATGATCTAATCGGGTCTCTGATTGCCCTATCATAGAAGATTAGTAGTGCATTTTACTCGCCATTCCATGCGCTTTAAGGTGCCGCCTAGCCCAGTACATTATCTGAAACAGGAGCGACGTAACTTGAACAAATGTGATAGAATTACGCTGCATTCTTATATTAACCGTTATATAAAATGATCTAGTCGGGTCTCTGTTTGCCTTATCCTGGAAGTTTAATAGCGCATTTTACTCGCCATTCCACGCGCTTTAAGATGCCGCCTAGCCCAGTATGCTATCTGAAATAGGAGCGACGTAAATTGAACAAATGTGATAGAATTTCGCTGAATTCTTAAATTAACCATAATATAACATGATCTAATCGGGTCTCTGTTTGCCTTATCCTAGAAGTTTAATAGTGCATTATACTCGCCATTTCATGCGCTCTTAGATGCCGCCTAGCCCAGTACGCTATCTGAAATAGGAGCGACGTAAATTGAACAAATGTGATAGAATTTCCGTGAATCCTTATATTAACCTTAACGTAAAATGATCTAATCGGGTCTCTGTTCGCCCTACCATAGAAGTCTAATGGTGCATTTCACTCGCCATTTCATGCGCTTTGAGATGCCGCTTAGCCCAATACGCTATCTGAAATATGGGCGACGTAAATTGAACAAATGTGATAGAATTTCCCTGAAATCTTATATTAAACAAAATATAAAATGATCTAATCGGGTCTCTGATTGCTCTATCATAGAAGTTTAGTAGTGCATTTTACTCGACCTTCCACGCGCTTTAAGATGCCGCCTAGCCCAGTACGCTATCTGAAATAGGAGCGACGTAAGATGAACAAATGTGATAGAATTACGCTGAATTCTTATATTAACCGTAATATAAAATGATCTAATCGGGTCTCTGTTTGCCTTATCCTAGAAGTTGAATAGTGCATTTCACTCGCCATTTCATGCGCTTTGAAATGCTGCTTAGCCCAATACGCTATCTGAAATAGGAGCGACGTAAATTGAACACATGTGATAGAACTTCGCTGAATTCTTAAATTAACCGCAATATAAAACGATCGAATCGGGTCTCTGTTTGCCCTACCCTAGAAGTTTAATACTGCATTTTATTCGCCATTTCATGCGCTTTGAGATGCAGCTAAGCCCAATAAGCTATCTGAAATAGGGGCGACGTAAATTGAACAAATGTGATAGAATTTCGCTGAATTCTTATATTAACCGTAATATAAAATGATCTAATCGGGTCTCTGATTGCCCTATCATAGAAGTTTAATAGTGCATTTTACTCGCCATTCCACGCGCTTTAAGATGCCGCCTAGCCCAGTACGCTATCTGAAATAGGAGCGACGTATGTTGAACAAATGTCATAGAATTTCCCTGAATTCTTATATTAACCTTAATGTAAAATGATCTAATCGGGTCTCTGTTTGCCCTACCCTAGAAGTTTAATAGTGCATTTCACTCGTCATTTCATGCGCTTTGCGATGCCGCTTAGCCCAGTACGCCCTCTGAAATAGGAGCGACGTAAATTAAACAAATGTGATAGAATTTCGCTGAATTCTTATATTAACCAAAATATAAAATGATCTAATCGGGTCTCTGATAGCCCTATCATAGAAGTTTAATAGTGCATTTTACTCTCCATTCCACGCGCTTTAAGATGTCGCCTAGCCCAGTATGCTGTCTGAAATAGGAGCGACGTAGTTGAACAAATGTGATAGAATTACGCTGAATTCTTGTATTAACCGTAATATAAAATGATCTAATCGGGTCTCTGGTTTCCTTATCCTAGAAGTTTAATAGTGCATTTTACTCGCCATTTCATGCGCATTGAGATGCCGCTTAGCCCAATGCGCCATCTGAAATAGGAGCGACATAAATTGAACAAATGTGATAGAGTTTCGCTGAATTCTTAAATTAACCATAATATAAAAAGATCTTATCGGGTCTCTGTTTGCCCTGCCCTAGAAGTTTAATAGTGCATTTTACTCGCCATTTCTTGCGCTTTGAGATGCCGCTTAGCCCAATACGCTATCTGAAATATCAGCGACGTAAATTGAACAAATTTGATAGAATTACGCTGAATTCTTATATTAACCGTAATAAAAAATGATCTGATCGGGTCTCTGTTTGCCCTATCCTAGAAGTTTAGTAGTGCATTTCACTCGTCATTTCATGCGCTTTGAGATGCCGCTTAGCCCAATAAGCTATCTGAAATAGGAGCGACGTAAATTATAACAAATGTGATAGAATTTTTCTGAATTCTTTAATAAACCATAATATGAAATGATCTAATCGGGTCTCTGTTTGCCCTACCCTAGAAGTTTAGTAGTGCATTTCACTCCTCATTTCATGCGCTTTGAGATGCCGCTTAGCCCAATAAGCTATCTGAAATAGGAGCGACGTAAATTATAACAAATGTGATAGAATTTTTCTGAATTCTTAAATAAACCATAATATGAAATGATCTAATCGGGTCTCTGTTTGCCCTACCCTAGAAGTTTAACAGTGCATTTTGCTCGCCATTTCATGCGCTTTGAGATGCCGCTTAGCCCAATACGCTATCTGAAATAGGAGCGACGTAAATTGAACAAACGTGATAGGATTTCCCTGAATTCTTATATTAACCTTAATGTAAAATGATCTAATCGGTTCTCTGTTCGCCCTACCCTAGAAGTTTAATAGTGCCTTTCACTCGTCATTTCATGCGCTTCGAGATGCCGCTTAGCCCAATACGCTATCTGAAATAGTAGCGACGTAAATTGAACAAACGTGATAGAATTTCCCTGAATTCTTATATTAACCTTAATGTAAAATGATCTAATCGGTTCTCTGTTCGCCCTACCCTAGAAGTTTAATAGTGCATTTTACTCGACATTTCATGCGCTTTGAGATGCCTCTCAGCCCAATTCGCTATCTGAAATACGAGCGACGTAAATTGAACAAGTGTGATAGAATTTCGTTGAATTCTTAAATTAACCATAATATAAAATGATCTAATCGGGTCTCTGTTTGCAACACCCTAGATGTTTGATAGAGCATTTTGCTCGCCATTTAATGCGCTTTGAGATGCCGCTTAGCCCAATACGCTATCTGAAATAGGAGCGACGTAAATTGAACAAATGTGATAGAATTTCCCTGAATTCTTATATTAACCTTAATGTAAAATGATCTAATCGGGTCTCTGATTGCCCTAGTCTAGAAGTTTAATAGTGCATTGTATTCGACATTTCATGCGCTTTGAGATGCCGCTTAGCCCAGTACGCTATCTGAAATAGGAGCGACGTAAATTGAACAAATGTGATAGAATTTCCCTGAAATCTTATATTAAACAAAATATAAAATGATCTAATCGGGACTCCGATTGCCCAATCATAGAAGTTTAGTACTGCATTTTACTCGCCATTCCACGCGCTTTAAGTTGCCGCCTAGTCCAGTACGCTATCTCAAGCAGGAGCGGCGTAAGTTGAACAAATGTGATTGGATTTCGCTGAATCCTTATATTAACCAAAATATAAAATGATCTAATCGGGTCTCTTATTGCCCTATCATAGTAGTTTCATAGTGCATTTTACTCGCCATTCCACGCGCTTTAAGATGCCGCCTAGCGCAGTACGCTATCTGAAATAGGAGCGACGTAAATTGAACAAATGTGATAGAATTTCCCTGAAATCTTATATTAAACAATACATAAAATGATCTAAACGGGACTCTGATTGCCCTACCATAGAAGTTTAGTAGTGCATTTTACTCGCCCTTCCACGCGCTTTGAGATGCCGCCTAGCCCAGTACGCCATCTGAAATAGGAGCGACGTAAGTTGAACAAATGTGATAGAATTACGCTGCATTCTTATATTAACCGTAATATAAAATGGTCTAATCGGATCTCCGTTTGCCTTATCCTAGAAGTTTATTAGTGCATTTTACTCGTCATTCCATGCGCTTTGAGATGCCGCTTAGCCCAATACGCTATCTGAAATAGGAGCGATGTAAATTGAACAAATGTGATAGAATTTTGCTGAATTCTTAAATTAACCATAATATAAAATGATGTAATCGGGTCTCTGTTCGCCCTACCCAAGAAGTTTAATAGTACATTTCTCTCGTCATTTCATGCGCTTTGAGATGCCGCTTAGCCCAATAGCTATCTGAAATAGGAGCGACGTAAATTGAACAAATGTGATAGAATTTCCCTGAAATCTTATATTAAAGAAAATATAAAATGATCTAAACGGGACTCTGATTGCCCTATCATAGAAGTTTAGTAGTGCATTTTACTCGCCCTTCCACGCGCTTTAAGATGCCGCCTAGCCCAGTACACTATCTGAAATAGGAGCGACGTAAATTGAAAAAATGTGATAGAATTTCGCTGAATTCTTATATTAACCAAAATATAAAATGATCTAATGGGGTCTCTGTTTGCCCTACCCTGGAAGTTTAATAGTGCATTTTACTCGCCCTTTCGTGCGCTTTGAGATGCCGCTTAGCCCAATACGCTATCTGAAATAGGAGCGACGTATATTGAACAAATGTGATAGAATGTCGCTGAATTCTTATCTTAACCTTCATGTAAAATGATCTAATCGGGTCTCTTATTGCCCTACCCTAGAAGTTTAATAGTGCATTTCACTCGCCATTCCACGCTCTTTAAGTTGCCGCCTAGCCCAGCACGCTATCCGAAATAGGAGCTACGTAAGTTGAACAAATGTCACAGAATTACGCTGAATTCTTATATTAACCGTAATATAAAATGATCTAATCGGGTTTCTGTTTGCCTTATCCTAGAAGTTTAATAGTGCATTTTACTCGCCATTTCTTGCGCTTTGAGATGACGCTTAGCACAAGTCGCTTTCTGAAATAGGAGCGATGTAAATTGAACAAATGTGATAGAATTTCGCTGAATTCTTATATTAACCTTAATGTAAAATGATCTAATCGGGTCTTTGTTCGCCCTACCCTAGAAGTTTAATAGTGCATTTCACTCGTCATTTCATGCGCTTTGAGATGCCGCTTAGCCCAATAAGCTATCTGAAATAGGAGCGACGTAAATTGAACAAATGTGATAGAATTTCGCTGAATTCTTATATTAACCAAAATATGAAATGATCTAATCGGGTCTCTGATTGCCCTATCATAGAAGTTTAATAGTGCATTTTACTCGCCATTCCACGCGCTTTAAGTTGCCGCCTAGCCCAGTACGCTATCTGAAATAGGAGCGACGTAAATTGAACAAATGTGATAGAATTTCGCTGAATTCTTATATTAACCGTAATATAAAATGATCTAATCGGGTCTCTGTTTGCCTTACCCTAGAAGTTTAATGGTGCATTTTATTCGCCATTTCATGCGCTTTGAGATGCCGCTTAGCCCAATACGCTATCTGAAATAGGAGCGACATAAATTGAACAAATGTGATAGAATTTCCCTGAAATCTTATATTGAACAAAATATAAAATGATCTAATTGGGGCTCTGATTGCCCTATCATAGAAGTTTAGTAGTGCATTTTACTTGCCCTTCCAGGCGCTTTAAGATACCGTCTAGCCCAATACGCTATCTGAAATAGGAGCGACGTAAATTGAACAAATGTGATAGAATTTCCCTGAAATCTTATTTTGAACAAAATATAAAATGATCTAATTGGGGCTCTGATTGCCCTATCATAGAAGTTTAGTAGAGAATTTTACTCGCCATTCCACGTGCTTTAAGATGCCGCCTAGCCCAGTACGCTATCTGAAATAGGAGCGACGTAAGTTGAACAAATGTGATAGAATTACGCTGAATTCTTATATTAACCGTAATATAAAATGATCTCACCGGGTCTCTGTTTGAATTATCCTAGAAGTTTGACAGTGCATTTCACTCGCCATTTCATGCGCTTTGAGATGCCGCTTAGCCCAATACGCTATCTGAAATAGGCGCGACGTAAATTGTACAAATGTGATAGAATTTCGCTGAATTCTTATATTAACCAAAATATAAGATGATCTAATCGGGTCTCTGATTGCCCTATCATAGAAGTTTAATAGTGCATTTTACTCGTCATTCCACGCGCTTTAAGATGCCGCCTAGCCCAGTACGCTATCTGAAATAGGAGCAACGTAAATTGAACAAACGTGATAGAATTTCGCTGAATTCTTAAATTAACCATAATATAAAATGATCTAATGGGGTCTCTGTTTGCCCTACCCTAGAAGTTTAATAGTGCATTTTACTCGCCATTTCTTGCGCTTTGAGATGCCGCTTAGCCCAATACGCTATCTGAAATAGGAGCGACGTAAATTGAACAAATGTGATAGAATTTCGCTGAATTCTTATATTAACCAAAATATAAAATGATCTAATCGGGTCTCTGATTGCCCTATCATAGAAGATTAAGAGTGCATTTTGCTAGCCATTCCACGCGCTTTAAGATGCCGCCTAGCCCAGTACGCTATCTGAAATAGGAGCGACGTAAGTTGAACAAATGTGATAGAATCACGCTGAATTCTTATATCAACCGTAATATGAAATGGTCTAATCGGGTCTCCGTTTGCCTTATCCTAGAAGTTTAATAGTGCATTTTACTGGCCATTTCATGCGCATTGAGACGCCGCTTAGCCCAATACGCTATCTGAAATAGGAGCGATGTAAATTGAACAAATGTGATAGAATTTCGCTGAATTCTTAAATTAACCATAATATAAAATGATCTCAACGGGACTCTGATTGCCCTATCATACAAGTTTAGTAGTGCATTTTACTCGCCCTGCCACGCGCTTTAAGATGCCGCCTAGCCCAGTACACTATCTGAAATAGGAGCGACGTATGTTGAACAAATGTGATAGAATTACGCTGAATTCTTACATTAACCGTAATATAAAATGATCTAATCGGGTCTCTGATTGCCCTATCATAGAAGATTAAGAGTGCATTTTGCTCGCCATTCCACGCGCTTTAAGATGCCGCCTAGCCCAGTACGCTATCTGAAATAGGAGCGACGTAAGTTGAACAAATGTGATAGAATAACGCTGAATTCTTATATTAACCGAAATATGAAATGGTCTAATCGGGTCTCCGTTTGCCTTATCCTAGAAGTATAATAGTGCAATTTACTGGCCATTTCATGCGCATTGAGATGCCGCTTAGCCCAATACGCTATCTGAAATAGGAGCGATGTAAATTGAACAAATGTGATAGTATTTCGCTGAATTCTTAAATTAACCATAATATAAAATGATCTAATCGGGACTCTGGTTGCCCTATCATAGAAGTTTAATAGTGCATTTTACTCGACATTCCGCGCGCTTTAAGTTGCCGCCTATCCCAGTATGCTATCTGAAATAGGAACGACGTAAATTGAACAAATGTGATAGAATTTTGCTGAATTCTTAAATTAACCATAATATAAAATGATCTAATCGGGTCTCTGATTGCCCTACCCTAGAAGTTTAATAGCGCATTTTACTCGGCATTTCATGCGCTTTGAGATGCCGCTTATCCCAATACGCTATCTGAAATAGGAGCGACGTAAATTAAACAAATGTGATAGAATTTCGCTGAATTCTTATATTAACCAAAATATAAAATGATATAATCGGGTCTCTGATTGCCCTATCATAGAAGTTTAATAGTGCATTTTACTCGCCATTCCTCGCGCTTTAAGATGCCGCCTATCCGAGTACGCTATCTGAAATAGGAGCGACGTAAATTGAACAAATGTGATAGAATTTTTCTGAATTCTTAAATTAACCATAATATGAAATGACCTAATCGGGTCTCTGTTTGCCCTACCCTAGAAGTTTAATATTGCATTTTACTCGCCATTTCTCGCGCTTTGAGATGCCGCTTAGCCCAATACGCTATCTGAAATATCAGCGACATAAATTGAACAAATGTGAGAGAATTTCGCTGAATTCTTAAATTAACCATAATATAAAATGATCTAATGTGGTCTCTGTTTGCCCTACCCTAGAAGTATAATAGTGCATTTTACTCGCCATTTCCTGCGCTTTGAGATGCCGCTTAGCACAAGTCGCTATCTGAAATAGGAGCGATGTAAATTGAACAAATGTGATAGAATTTCGCTGAATTCTTATATTAACCTTAATGTAAAATGATCTAATCGGGTCTTTGTTCGCCCTACCCAAGAAGTTTAATAGAGCATTTCACTCGTCAATTCATGCGCTTTGCGATGCCGCTTAGCCCAATAAGCTATCTGAAATAGGAACGACGTAAATTGAACAAATGTGATAGAATTTCGCTGAATTCTTATATTAACCAAATATAAGATGATCTAATCGGGTCTCTGATTGCCCTATCATAGAAGTTTAATAGTGCATTTTACTCGTCATTCCACGCGCATTAAGATGCCGCCTAGCCCAGTACGCTATCTGAAATAGGAGCAACGTAAATTGAACAAACGTGATAGAATTTCGCTGAATTCTTAAATTAACCATAATATAAAATGATCTAATGGGGTCTCTGTTGCCCTACCCTAGAAGTTTAATAGTGCATTTTAACTCGCCATTTCTTGCGCTTTGAGATGCCGCTTAGCCCAATACGCTATCTGAAATAGGAGCGACGTAAATTGAAACAAATGTGATAGAATTTCGCCTGAATTCTTATATTAACCAAAATATAAAATGATCTAATCGGGTCTCTGATTGCCCTATCATAGAAGATTAAGAGTGCATTTTGCTCGCCATTCCACGCGCTTAAGATGCCGCCTAGCCCAGTACGCTATCTGAAATAGGAGCGACGTAAGTTGAACAAATGTGATAGAATCACGCTGAATTCTTATATCAACCGTAATATGAAATGGTCTAATCGGGTCTCCGTTTGCCTTATCCTAGAAGTTTAATAGTGCATTTTACTGGCCATTTCATGCGCATTGAGACGCCGCTTAGCCCAATACGCTATCTGAAATAGGAGCGATGTAAATTGAACAATTGTGATAGAATTTCGCTGAATTCTTAAATTAACCATAATATAAAATGATCTCAACGGGACTCTGATTGCCCTATCATACAAGTTTAGTAGTGCATTTTACTCGCCCTGCCACGCGCTATAAGATGCCGCCTAGCCCAGTACACTATCTGAAATAGGAGCGACGTATGTTGAACAAATGTGATAGAATTACGCTGAATTCTTACATTAACCGTAATATAAAATGATCTAATCGGGCCTCTGATTGCCCTATCATAGAAGATTAAGATTGCATTTTGCTCGCCATTCCACGCGCTTTAAGATGCCGCCTAGCACAGTACGCTATCTGAAATAGGAGCGACGTAAGTTGAACAAATGTGATAGAATAACGCTGAATTCTTATATTAACCGTAATATGAAATGGTCTAATCGGGTCTCCGTTTGCCTTATCCTAGAAGTATAATAGTGCATTTTACTGGCCATTTCATGCGCATTGAGATGCCGCTTAGCCCAATACGCTATCTGAAATAGGAGCGATGTAAATTGAACAAATGTGATAGAATTTCGCTGAATTCTTATATTAACCAAAATATAAAATGATCTAATCGGGTCTCTGATTGCCCTATCATAGAAGTTTAATAGTGCATTTTACTCGCCATTCCTCGCGCTTTAAGATGCCGCCTATCCGAGTACGCTATCTGAAATAGGAGCGACGTAAATTGAACAAATGTGATAGAATTTTTCTGAATTCTTAAATTAACCATAATATGAAATGACCTAATCGGGTCTCTGTTTGCCCTACCCTAGAAGTTTAATAGTGCATTTTACTCGCCATTTCTTGCGCTTTGAGATGCCGCTTAGCCCAATACGCTATCTGAAATATCAGCGACATAAATTGAACAAATGTGAGAGAATTTCGCTGAATTCTTAAATTAACCATAATATAAAATGATCTAATGTGGTCTCTGTTTGCCCTACCCTAGAAGTTTAATAGTGCATTTTACTCGCTATTTCTTGCGCTTTGAGATGCCGCTTAGCACAAGTCGCTATCTGAAATAGGAGCGATGTAAATTGAACAAATGTGATAGAATTTCGCTGAATTCTTATATTAATCTTAATGTAAAATAATCTAATCGGGTCTTTGTTCGCCTTACCCTAGAAGTTTAATAGTGCATTTTACTCGCCACTTCATGCGCTTTGAGATGCCGCTTAGCCCAATAAGCTATCTGAAATAGGATCGACGTAAATTGAACAAATGTGATAGAATTTCGCTGAATTCTTATATTAACCAAAATATAAAATTATCTAATCGGGTCTCTGATTGCCCTATCATAGAAGTTTAATAGTGCATTTTACTCGTCATTCCACGCGCTTTAAGATGCCGCCTAGCCCAGTACGCTTTCTGAAATAGGAGCGACGTAAATTGAACAAATGTGATAGAATTTTGCTGAATTCTTAAATTAACCATAATATAAAATGATGTAATCGGGTCTCTGTTCGCCCTACCCAAGAAGTTTAATAGTGCATTTCTCTCGTCATTTCATGCGCTTTTAGATGCCGCTTAGCCCAATAGCTATCTGAAATAGGAGCGACGTAAATTGAACAAATGTGATAGAATTTCCCTGAAATCTTATATTAAACAAAATATAAAATGATCTAAACGGGATTCTGATTGCCCTATCATAGAAGTTTAGTAGTGCATTTTACTCGCCCTTCCACGCGCTTTAAGATGCCGCATAGCCCAGTACACTATCTGAAATAGGAGCGACGTATGTTGAACAAATGTGATAGAATTACGCTGAATTCTTATATTAACCGTAATATAAAATGATCTAATCGGGTCTCTGTTTGCATTACCATAGAAGTTTAATAGTGCATTATACTCGCCATTTCATGCGCTTTGAGATGCTGCTTAGCCCAATACGCTATCTGCAATAGGATCGACGTAAATTGTACAAATGAGATAGAATTTCCCTGAATTCTTAAATTAACCATAATATAAAGTGATCTAAACTGGTCTCTGTTTGCCCCACCCTAGAAGTTTAATAGTGCATTTTACTCGCCATTTCTTGCGCTTTGAGATGCCGCTTAGCCCAATACGCTATCTGAAATAGGAGCAACGTAAATTGAACAAATGTGATAGAATTTCGCTGAATTCTTAAATTAACCGTAATATGAAATGGTCTAATCGGGTCTCCGTTTGCCTTATCCTAGAAGTTTAATAGTGCATTTTACTGGCCATTTCATGCGCATTGAGATGCCGCTTAGCCCAATACGCTATCTGAAATAGGAGCGACGTAAATTGAACAAATGTGATAGAATTTCGCTGAATTCTTAAATTAACCATAATATAAAATGATCTAATGGGGTCTCTGATTGCCCTACCCTAGAAGATTAATAGTGCATTTCACTCGCCATTTCATGCGCTTTGAGATGCCGCTTAGCCCGATACGCTATCTGACATAGGAGCGACGTAAATTGAACAAATGTGATAGAATTTCGCTGAATTCTTATATTAACCAAAATATAAAATGATCTAATCGGGTCTCCGATTGCCCTATCATAGAAGTTTAATAGTGCATTTTACTCGCCATTCCACGCGCTTTAAGTTGCCGCCTAGCCCAGTACGCTATCTGAAATAGGAGCTACGTAAGTTGAACAAATGTGATAGAATTTTGCTGAATTCTTAAATTAACCATAATATAAAATGATATAATCGGGTCTCTGTTTGCCCTACCCAAGAACTTTAATAGTGCATTTCTCTCGTCATTTCATGCGCTTTGAGATGCCGCTTAGCCCAATACGCTATCTGAAATAGGAGCGACGTAAATTGAACAAATGTGATAGAATTTCCATGAAATCTTATATTAAACAAAATATAAAATGATCTAAACGGGACTCTGATTGCCCTATCATAGAAGTTTAGTAGTGCATTTTACTCGCCCTTCCACGCGCTTTAAGATGCCGCCTAGCCCAGCACACTATCTGAAATACGAGCGACGTATGTTGAACAAATGTGATAGAATTTTGCTGAATTCTTAAATTAACCGTAATATAAAATGATCTAATCGGGTCTCTGTTTGCCTTACCCTAGAAGTTTAATAGTGCATTTTACTCGCCATTTCATGCACTTTGAGATGCCGCTTAGCCCAATACGCTATCTGCAATAGGAGCGACGTAAATTGAACAAATGTGATAGAATTTCGCTGAATTCTTAAATTAACCATAATATAAAATGATCGAATCGGGTCTCCGTTTGCCCTACCCTAGAAGTTTAATAGTTCATTTTACTTGCCATTTCTTGCGCTTTGAGATGCCGCTTAGCCCAATACGCTATCTGAAATATCAGCGACGTAAATTGAACAAATGTGAGAGAATCTCGCTGAATTCTTATATTAACCTTAATGTAAAATGATCTAATCGGGTCTCTGTTCGCCCTACCCTAGAAGATTAATAGTGCATTTCACTCGTCATTTCATGCGCTTTGAGATGCCGCTGAGCCCAATAAGCTATCTGAAATAGGAGCCACGTAAATTGAACGAATTTGATAGAATTTTGCTGAATTCTTAAATTAACCATAATATAAAATGATCCAATCGGGTCACTGTTTGCCCTTTCCAAGAACTTTAATTGTGCTTTTCTCTCGTCATTTCATGCGCTTTGAGATGCCGCTTAGCCCAATACGCTATCTGAAATAGGAGCGACGTAAATTGAACAAATGTGATAGAATTTCCATGAAATCTTATATTAAACAAAATATAAAATGATCTAATCGGGTCTCTGTTTGCCTTACCCTAGAAGTTTAATAGTACATTTTACTCGCCATTTCATGCGCTTTGAGATGCCGCTTTGCCCAATACGCTATCTGCAACATGAGCGACGTAAATTGAACAAATGTGATAGAATTTCGCTGAATTCTTAAATTAACCATAATATAAAATGATCTAACCGGGTCTCTGTTTGCCCTACCCTAGAAGTTTAATAGTACGTTTTGCTCGCCATTTCTTGCGCTTTGAGATGCCGCTTAGCCCAATACGCTATCTGAAATATCAGCGACGTAAATTGAACAAATGTGAGAGAATATCGCTGAATTCTTGTATTAACCTTAATGTAACATGATCTAATCGGGTCTCTGTTCGCCCTACCCTAGAAGATTACTAGTGCATTTCACACGTCATTTCATGCGCTTTGAGATGCCGCTTAGCTCAATAAGCTATCTGAAATAGGAGCGACGTAAATTGGACAAATGTGATAGAATTTTTCTGAATTCTTAAATAAACCATAATATGAAATGATCTAATCGGGTCTCTGTTTGCCCTACCCTAGAAGATTAACAGTGCATTTTACTCGCCATGTCATGCGCTTTGAGATGCCGCTTAGCCCAATACGCTATCTGAAATAGGAGCGACGTAAATTAAACAAACGTGATAGAATTTCCCTGAATACTTATATTAACCTTAATGTAAAATGATCTAATCGGGTCTCCGTTTGCCTTATCCTAGAAGTTTAATAGTGCATTTTACTGGCCATTTCATGCGCATTGAGATGCCGCTTAGCCCAATACGCTATCTGAAATAGGAGCGATGTAAATTGAACAAATGTGATAGAATTTCGCTGAATTCTTAAATTAACCATAATATAAAATGATCTAAACGGGACTCTGATTGCCCTATCATAGAAGTTTAGTAGTGCATTTTACTCGCCATTTCATGCGCTTTGAGATGCGCCTAGCCCGGTACGCTATCTGAAATAGGAGCGACGTAAGTTGAACAAATGTGATAGAATTACGCTGAATTCTTATATTAACCTTAATGTAAAATGTTCTAATCGGGTCTCTGTTCGCCCTACCCAAGAAGATTAATAGTGCATTTCACTCGTCATTTCATGCGCTTTGGGATGCCGCTTAGCCCAGTACGCTATCTGAAATAGGGGCGATGTAAATTGAACAAATGTGATAGAATTTCGCTGAATTCTTATATTAACCAAAATATAAAATGATCTAATCGGGTCTCTGATTGCCCTATCATAGAAGTTTAAGAGTGCATTTTACTCACCATTTCTTGCGTTTTGAGATGCCGCTTAGCCCAATACTCTATCTGAAATATCAGCGACGTAAATTGAACAAATGTGATAGAATTACCCTGAAATCTTATATTAAACAAAATATAAAATGATCTAAACGGGACTCTGATTGCCCTATCATAGAAGTTTAGTAGTGCATTTTACGAGCCCTTCCACGTGCTTTAAGATGCCGCCTGGCCCAGTACACTATCTGAAATAGGAGCGACGTATGTTGAACAAATGTGATAGATTTACGCTGAATTCTTAAATTAACCATAATATAAAATGATCTAATCGGGTCTTTGTTCGCCCTACCCAAGAAGATTAATAGTGCATTTTACTCGCCATTTCATGCGCTTTGAGATGCCGCTTAGCCCAACACGCTATCTGAAATAGGAGCGACGTAAATTGAACAAATGTGATAGAATTTCGCTGAATTCTTAAATTAACCATAATATAAAATGATCTAATGGGGTCTCTGTTTGCCCTACCCTAGAAGTTTAATAGTGCATTTTACTCGCAATTTCTTGCGCTTTCAGATGCCGCTTAGCACGAGTCGCTATCTGAAATAGGAGCGATGTAAATTGAACAAATGTGATAGAATTTCGCTGAATTCTTATATTAACCTTAATGTAAAATGATCTAATCGGGTCTTTGTTCGCCCTACCCAAGAAGTTTAATAGTGCATTTCACTCGTCAATTCATGCGCTTTGCGATGCCGCTTAGCCCAATAAGCTATCTGAAATTGGAGCGAAGTAAATTGAACAAACGTGATAGAATTTCGCTGAATTCTTATATTAACCAAAATATAAAATGATCTAATCGGGTCTCTGATTGCCCTATCATAGAAGTTTAATAGTGCATTTTACTCGCCATTCCACGCGCTTTAAGATGCCGCCTAGCCCAGTACGCTATCTGAAATAGGAGCTACGTAAGTTGAACGAATGTGACAGAATTACGCTGATTTCTTATATTAACCGTAATATAAAATGATCTAATCGGGTCTCTGTTTGCCTTATCCTAGAAGTTTAATAGTGCATTTTACTCGCCATTTCATGCGCTTTGAGATGCCTCTTAGCCCAATACGCTATCTGAAATAGGAGCGACGTAAATTGAACAAATGTGATAGAATTTCGCTGAATTCTTATATTAACCAAAATATAAAATGATCTAATCGGGTCTCTGATTGCCCTATCATAGAAGTTTAATAGTGCATTTTACTCGTCATTCCACGCGCTTTAAGATGCCGCCTAGCCCAGTACGCTATCTGAAATAGGAGCGACGTAAATTGAACAAATGTGATAGAATTTTGCTGAATTCTTAAATTAACCATAATATAAAATGATCTAATCGGGTCTCTGATTGCCCTACCCTAGAAGTTTAATAGTGCATTTTACTCGTCATTTCATGCGCTTTGAGATGCCGCTTAGCCCAATAAGCTGTCTGAAATAGGAGCGACGTAAATTGAACAAATGTGAGAGAAGTTCCCTGAATACTTATATTAACCTTAATGTGAAATGATCTAATCGGGTCTCTGATTGCCCTATCATAGAAGTTTAATAGTGCATTTTACTCGTCATTCCACGCGCTTTAAGGTGCCGCGTAGCCCAGTACGCTATCTGAAATAGGAGCGACGTAAATTGAACAAATGTGATAGAATTTTGCTGAATTCTTAAATTAACCATAATATAAAATGATGTAATCGGGTCTCTGTTCGCCCTACCCAAGAAGTTTAATAGTGCATTTTACTCGTCAATTCATGCGCTTTGCGATGCCGCTTAGCACAATAAGCTATCCGAAATAGGAGCGACGTAAATTGAACAAATGTGATAGAATTTCGCTGAATTCTTATATTAACCAAAATATAAAATGATCTAATCGGGTCTCTGATTGCCCTATCATAGAAGTTTAACAGTGCATTTTACTCGCCATTCCACGCGCTTTAAGTTGCCACCTAGCCCAGCACGCTATCTGAAATAGGAGCTACGTAAGTTGAACAAATGTCACAGAATTACGCTGAATTCTTATATCAACCGTAATATAAAATGATCTAATCGGGTCTCTGTTTGCCTTATCCTAGAAGTTTAATAGTGCATTTTACTCGCCATTTCTTGCGCTTTGAGATGCCGCTTAGCCTAGTACGCTATCTGAAATAGGAGCGATGTAAATTGTACAAATGTGATAGAATTTCGCTGAATTCTTAAATTAACCATAATATAAAATGATCTAATGGGGTCTCTGTTTGCCCTACCCTAGAAGTTTAATAGTGCATTTTACTCGCATTTCTTGCGCTTTGAGATGCCGCTTAGCACAAGTCGCTATCTGAAATAGGAGCGATGTAAATTGAACAAATGTGATAGAATTTCGCTGAATTCTTATATTAACCTTAATGTAAAATGATCTAATCGGGTCTTTGTTCGCCCTACCCAAGAAGTTTAATAGTGCATTTTACTCGTCAATTCATGCGCTTTGCGATGCCGCTTAGCCCAGCACGCTATCTGAAATAGGAGCGATGTAAATTGAACAAATGTGATAGAATTTCGATGAATTCTTTTATTAACCGTAATATAAAATGATCTAATCGGGTCTCTGTTTGCCTTATCCTAGAAGTTTAATAGCGCATTTTACTCGCAATTTCTTGCGCTTTCAGATGCCGCTTAGCACAAGTCGCTATCTGAAATAGGGGCGATGTAAATTGAACAAATGTGATAGAATTTCGCTGAATTCTTATATTAACCATAATGTAAAATGATCTAATCGGGTCTTTGTTCGCCCTACCCAAGAAGTTTAAAAGTGCATTTCACTCGTCAATTCATGCGCTTTGCGATGCCGCTTAGCCCAATAAGCTATCTGAAATTGGAGCGAAGTAAATTGAACAAACGTGATAGAATTTCGCTGAATTCTTATATTAACCAAAATATAAAATGATCTAATCGGGTCTCTGATTGCCCTATCATAGAAGTTTAATAGTGCATTTTACTCGCCATTCCACGCGCTTTAAGATGCCGCCTAGCCCAGTACGCTATCTGAAATAGGAGCTACGTAAGTTGAACGAATGTGACAGAATTACGCTGATTTCTTATATTAACCGTAATATAAAATGATCTAATCGGGTCTCTGTTTGCCTTATCCTAGAAGTTTAATAGTGCATTTCACTCGTCATTTCATGCGCTTTGAGATGCCGCTTAGCCCAATAAGCTATCTGAAATAGGAGCGACGTAAATTGAACAAATGTGATAGAATTTCGCTGAATTCTTATATTAACCAAAATATGAAATGATCTAATCGGGTCTCTGATTGCCCTATCATAGAAGTTCAACAGTGCATTTTACTCGCCATTCCACGCGCTTTAAGTTGCCGCCTATCCCAGCACGCTATCTGAAATAGGAGCGACGTAAATTGAACAAATGTGATAGAATTTTGCTGAATTCTTAAATTAACCATAATATAAAATGATGTAATCGGGTCTCTGTTCGCCCTACCCAAGAAGTTTAATAGTGCATTTCTCTCGTCATTTCATGCGCTTTGAGATGCCGCATAGCCCAATACGCTATCTGAAATAGGAGCGACGTAAATTGAACAAATGTGATAGAATTTCGATGAATTCATTAATTAACCAAAATATAAAATGATCTAATCGGGTCTCTGATTGCCCTACCCTAGAAGTTTAATAGTGCATTTTACTCGTCATTTCATGCGCTTTGAAATGCCGCTTAGCCCAATAAGCTGTCTGAAATAGGAGCGACGTAAATTGAACAAATGTGATAGAATTTTGCTGAATTCTTAAATTAACCATAATATAAAATGATCTAATCGGGTCTCTGTTCGCCCTACCCAAGAAGTTTAATAGTGCATTTCTCTCGTCATTTCATGCGCTTTGAGATGCCGCATAGCCCAATACGCTATCTGAAATAGGAGCGACGTAAATTGAACAAATGTGATAGAATTTCGATAAATTCATTTAATAACCAAAATATAAAATGATCTAATCGGGTCTCTGATTGCCCTACCCTAGAAGTTTAATAGTGCATTTTACTCGCCATTTCATGCGCTCTGAGATGCCGCTTAGCCCAATACGCTATCTGAAATAGGAGCGACGTAAAATGAACAAATGTGATAGGATTTCGCTGAATTCTTAAATTAACCATAATATAAAATGATCTAATCGGGTCTCTATGTGCCCGACCCTAGAAGCTTAATAGTGCATTTTACTCGCCATTTCTTACGCTTTGAGATGCCGCTTAGCCCAATACGCTATCTGAAATAGGAGCGACGTAAATTGAACAAATGTGATAGAATTTCGCTGAATTCTTATATTAACCAAAATATAAAATGATCTAATCGGGTCTCTGATTGCCCTACCCTAGAAGTTTAATAGTGCATTTTACTCGCCATTTCATGCGCTTTGAGATGCCGCTTAGCCCAATACGCTATCTGAAATAGGAGCGACGTAAATTAAACAAATGTGATAGAATTTCGCTGAATTCTTATATTAACCAAAATATAAAATGATCTAATCGGGTCTCCGATTGCCCTATCATAGAAGTTTAATAGTGCATTTTACTCGCCATTCCTCGCGCTTTAAGATGCCGCCTATCCGGGTACGCTATCTGAAATAGGAGCGACGTAAATTGAACAAATGTGAGAGAATTTCGCTGAATTCTTAAATTAACCATAATATAAAATGATCTAATGGGGTCTCTGTTTGCCCTACCCTAGAAGTTTAATAGTGCATTTTACTCGCCATTTCTTGCGCTTTGAGATGCCGCTTAGCACAAGTCGCTATCTGAAATAGGAGCGATGTAAATTGAACAAATGTGATAGAATTTCGCTGAATTCTTATATTAGCCTTAATGTAAAATGATCTAATCGGGTCTTTGTTCGCCCTACCCAAGAAGTTTAATAGTGCATTTCACTCGTCATTTCATGCGCTTTGCGATGCCGCTTAGCCCAATAAGCTATCTGAAATTGGAGCGACGTATATTGAACAAATGTGATAGAATTTCGCTGAATTCTTATATTAACCAAAATATAAAATGATCTAATCGGGTCTCTGATTGCCCTATCATAGAAGTTTAATAGTACATTTTACTCGCCATTCCACGCGCTTTAAGATGCCGCCTAGCCCAGTACGCTATCTGAAATAGGATCTACGTAAGTTGAACGAATGTGACAGAATTACGCTGATTTCTTATATTAACCGTAATATAAAATGATCTAATCGGATCTCTGTTTGCCTTATCCTAGAAGTTTAATAGTGCATTTAACTCGCCATTTCATGCGCTTTGAGATGCCTCTTAGCCCAATACGCTATCTGAAATAGGAGCGACGTAAATTGAACAAATGTGATAGAATTTCGCTGAATTCTTATATTAACCAAAATATAAAATGATCTAATCCGGTCTCTGTTTGCCCTACCCTAGAAGTTGAATAGTGCATTGTACGAGCCATTTCTTGCGCTTTGAGATGCAGCTTAGGCCGATACGCTATCTGAAATAGGAGCGACGTAAATTGAACAAATGTCACAGAATTACGCTGAATTCTTATATTAACCGTAATATAAAATGATCTAATCGGGTCTCTGTTTGCCTTATCCTAGAAGTTTAGTAGTGCATTTTACTCGCCATTTCATGCGCTTTGAGATGCCGCTTAGCCCAGTACGCTATCTGAAATAGGAGCGATGTAAATTGAACAAATGTGATAGAATTTCGATGAATTCATTTATTAACCAAAATATAAAATGATTTAATCGGGTCTCTGATTGCCCTACCCTAGAACTTTAATAGTGCATTTTACTCGCCATTTCATGCGCTTTGAGATGCCGCTTAGCCCAATACGCTATCTGAAATAGGAGCGACGTAAATTGAACAAATGTGATAGAATTTCGCTGAATTCTTATATTAACCAAAATATAAAATGATCTAATCGGGTCTCTGATTGCCCTACCCTAGAACTTTAATAGTGCATTTTACTCGCCATTTCATGCGCTTTGAGATGCCGCTTAGCCCAATACGCTATCTGAAATAGGAGCGACGTAAATTGAACAAATGTGATAGAATTTCCCTGAAATCTTATATTATCAATACATAAAATAATCTAAACGGGACTCTGATTGCCCTACCATAGAAGTTTAGTAGTGCATTTTACTCGCCCTTCCACGCGCTTTAAGTTGCCGCCTAGCCCAGTACACTATCTGAAATAGGAGCGACGTATGTTGAACAAATGTGATAGAATTACGCTGAATCCTTATATTAACCAAAATATAAAATGATCTAATCGGGTCTCTGATTGCCCTAATATAGAAGTTTAATAGTGCATTTTACACGCCATTCCACGCGCTTTAAGATGCCGCCTAGCCCAGTATGCTATCTGAAATAGGAACGACGTAAATTGAACAAATGTGATAGAATTTCCCTGAAATGTTATAGTAAACAAAATATAAAATAATCTATTCGGAACTCTGATTGCCCTATCATAGAAGTTTAGAAGTGCATTTTACTCGCCCTTCCACGCGCTTTAAGATGCCGCCTAGCCCAGTACGCTATCTGAAATAGGAGCGCCGTTAGTTGAACAAATGTGATAGAATTACGCTGAATTCTTATATTAACCGTAATATAAAATGATCTATTCGGGTGTCTGTTCGCCCTACCCTAGAAGTTTAATAGTGCATTTCACTCGCCCTTCCACGCGCTTTAAGATGCCGCCTAGCCCAGTACGCTATCTGAAATAGGAGCGCCGTTAGTTGAACAAATGTGATAGAATTACGCTGAAATCTTATATTAACCGTAATATAAAATGATCTACTCGGGTCTCTGTTTGCCTTACCCTAGAAGTTTAATAGTGCATTTTACTCGTCAATTCATGCGCTTTCCGATGCCGCTTAGCCCAATAAGCTATCTGAAATAGGAGCGACGTAAATTGAACAAATGTGATAGAATTTCGCTGAATTCTTATATTAACCAAAATATAAAATGATCTAATCGGGTCTCTGACTGCCCTATCATAGAAGTTTAACAGTGCATTTTACTCGCCATTCCACGCGCTTTAAGTTGCAGCCTAGCCCAGCACGCTATCTGAAATAGGAGCTACGTAAGTTGAACAAATGTCACAGAATTACGCTGAATTCTTATATTAACCGTAATATAAAATGATCTAATCGGGTCTCTGATTGCCCTACCCTAGAAGTTTAATAGTGCATTTTACTCGCCATTTCATGCGCTTTGAGATGCCGCTTAGCCCAATACGCTATCTGCAATAGGAGCGACGTAAATTAAACAAATGTGATAGAACTTCGCTGAATTCTTATATTAACCATAATATAAAATGATCTAATCGGGTCTCTGATTGCCCTACCCTAGAAGTTTAATAGTGCATTTTACTCGCCATTCCACGCGCTTTAAGTTGCCGCCTAGCCCAGTACGCTATCTGAAATAGGAGCTACGTAAGTTGAACAAATGTCACAGAATTACGCTGAATTCTTATGTTAACCGTAATATAAAATGATCTAATCGGGTCTCTGTTTGCCCTATCATAGAAGCTTAACAGTGCATTTTACTCGTCAATTCATGCGCTTTGCGATGCCGCTTAGCCCAATAAGCTATCTGAAATAGGAGCGACGTAAATTGAACAAATGTGATAGAATTTCGCTGATTTCTTATATTAACCAAAATATAAAATGATCTAATCGGGTCTCTGATTGCCCTATCATAGAAGTTTAACAGTGCATTTTACTCGCCATTCCACGCGCTTTAAGTTGCCGCCTAGCCCAGCACGCTATCTGAAATAGGAGCTACGTAAGTTGAACAAATGTCACAGAATTACGCTGAATTCTTATATTAACCGTAATATAAAATGATCTAATCGGGTCTCTGTTTGCCTTATCCTACAAGTTTAATAGTGCATTTTACTCGCCATTTCATGCACTTTGAGATGCCGCTTAGCCCAGTACGCTATCTGAAATAGGAGCGATGTAAATTGAACAAATGTGATAGAATTTCGATGAATTCATTTATTAACCAAAATATAAAATGATCTAATCGGGTCTCTGATTGCCCTACCCTAGAAGTTTAATAGTGCATTTTACTCGCCATTTCATGCGCTTTGAGATGCCTCTTAGCCCAATACGCTATCTGAAATAGGAGCGACGTAAATTGAACAAATGTGATAGAATTTCGCTGAATTCGTATATTAACCTTAATGTAAAATGATCTAATCGGTTCTTTGTTCGCCCTACCCAAGAAGTTTAATAGTGCATTTCACTCGTCAATTCATGCGCTTTGCGATGCCGCTTAGCCCAATATGCTATCTGATATAGGAGCGACGTAAATTGAACAAATGTGATAGAATTACACTGAATTCTTATATTAACCAAAATATAAAATGATCTAATCGGGTCTCTGATTGCCCTATCATAGAAGATTAATAGTGCATTTTACTCGCCATTCCACGCGCTTTAAGATGCCGCCCAGCCCAGTATGCTATCTGAAATAGGAACGACGTAACTTGAACAAATGTGATAGAATTTTGCTGAATTCTTAAATTAACCATAATATAAAATGTTCTAATCGGGTCTCTGATTGCCCTACCCTAGAAGTTTAATAGTGCATTTTACTCGCCATTTCATTCGCTTTGAAATGCCGCTTAGCCCAATACGCTATCTGAAATAGGAGCGACGTAAAATGAACAAATGTGACAGGATTTCGCTGAATTCTTAAATTAACCATAATATAAAATGATCTAATCGGGTCTCTATGTGCCCAGCCCTAGAAGCTTAATAGTGCATTTCACTCGTCATTTCATGCGCTTTGAGATGCCGCTTAGCCCAATACGCTATCTGAAATAGGAGCGACGTAAATTGAACAAATGTGATAGAATTTCGCTGAATTCTTATATTAACCAAAATATAAAATGATCTAAGCGGGTCTCTGATTGCCCTATCATAGAAGCTTAATAGTGCATTTTACTCCCATTCCACGCGCTTTAAGTTGCCGCCTAGCCCAGTACGCTATCTGAAATAGGAGCTACGTAAGTTGAACAAATGTCACAGAATTACGCTGAATTCTTATATTAACCGTAATATAAAATGATCTAATCGGGTCTCTGTTTGCCTTATCCTAGAAGTTTAATAGTGCATTTTACTCGTCAATTCATGCGCTTTGCGATGCCGCTTAGCCCAATAAGCTATCTGAAATAGGAGCGACGTAAATTGAGCAAATGTGATAGAATTTCGCTGAATTGATAAATTAACCATAATATAAAATGATCTAATCGAGTCTCTGTTTGCCCTACCCTAGAAGTTAAATAGTGCATTTTACTCGCCATTCCGCGCGCTTTAAGATGCCGCTTAGCCCAATACGCTATCTGAAATAGGAGCGACGTAAATTGAACAAATGTGATAGAATTTCGCTGAATTCTTATATTAACAGTAATATAAAATGATCTAATCGGGTCTCTGTTTGCCCTAACCCAGAAGTTTAATAGAGCATTTCACTCGTCAATCCATGCGCATTGAGATGCCGCTTAGCCCAATACGCTATCTGAAATAGGAGCGACGTAAATTGAACAAATGTGATAGAATTTCGCTGAATTCTTATATTAACCTTAATTTAAAATGATCTATTCGGGTCTTTGTTCGCCCAACCCTAGAAGTTTAATAGTGCATTTTACTCGCCATCTCATGCGCTTTGAGATGCCGCATAGCCCAATACGCTATGTGAAATAGGAGCGACGTAAATTGAACGAATGTGACAGAATTTCGCTGAATTCTTATATTAACCAAAATATAAAATGATCTAATCGGGTCTCTGATAGCCCTACCATAGAAGTGTAATAGTGCATTTTACTCGCCATTCCACGCGCTTTAAGATGCCGCCTAGCCCAGTATGCTATCTCAAATAGGAGCGACGTAGGTTGAACAAATGTGATAGAATTACGCTGAATTCTTATATTAACCGTAATATAAAATGATCTAATCGGGTCTCTGTTTGCCTTATCCTAGAAGTTTAGTAGTGCATTTCACTCGTCATTTCATGGGCATTGAGATGCCGCTTAGCCCAATAAGCTATCTGAAATAGGAGCGACGTAAATTATAACAAATGTGATAGAATTTTTCTGAATTCTTTAATAAACCATAATATGAAATGATCTAATCGGGTCTCTGTTTGCCCTACCCTAGAAGTTTAACAGTGCATTTTGCTCGCCATTTCATGCGCTTTGTGATGCCGCTTAGCCCAATACGCTATCTGAAATAGTAGCGACGTAAATTGAACAAACGTGATAGAATTTCCCTGAATTCTTATATTAACCTTAATGTAAAATGATCTAATCGGTTCTCCGTTCGCCCTACCCTAGAAGTTTAATAGTGCATTTTACTCGACATTTCATGCGCTTTGAGATGCCTCTCAGCCCAATTCGCTATCTGAAATACGAGCGACGTAAATTGAACAAGTGTGATAGAATTTCGTTGAATTCTTAAATTAACCATAATATAAAATGATCTAATCGGGTCTCTGTTTGCAATACCCTAGATGTTTGATAGAGCATTTTGCTCGCCATTTAATGCGCTTTGAGATGCCGCTTAGCCCAATACGCTATCTGAAATAGGAGCGACGTAAATTGAACAAATGTGATAGAATTTCCCTGAATTCTTATATTAACCTTAATGTAAAATGATCTAATCGGGTCTCTGTTTGCCCTAGTCTAGAAGTTTAATAGTGCATTGTATTCGACATTTCATGCGCTTTGAGATGCCGCTTAGCCCAGTACGCTATCTGAAATAGGAGCGACGTAAATTGAACAAATGTGATAGAATTTCCCTGAAATCTTATATTAAAGAAAATATAAAATGATCTAAACGGGACTCTGATTGCCCTATCATAGAAGTTTAGTAGTGCATTTTACTCGCCCTTCCACGCGCTTTAAGATGCCGCCTAGCCCAGTACACTATCTGAAATAGGAGCGACGTAAATTGAAAAAATGTGATAGAATTTCGCTGAATTCTTATATTAACCAAAATATAAAATGATCTAATGGGGTCTCTGTTTGCCCTACCCTGGAAGTTTAATAGTGCATTTTACTCGCCCTTTCGTGCGCTTTGAGATGCCGCTTAGCCCAATACGCTATCTGAAATAGGAGCGACGTATATTGAACAAATGTGATAGAATGTCGCTGAATTCTTATCTTAACCTTCATGTAAAATGATCTAATCGGGTCTCTTATTGCCCTACCCTAGAAGTTTAATAGTGCATTTCACTCGCCATTCCACGCGCTTTAAGTTGCCGCCTAGCCCAGCACGCTATCCGAAATAGGAGCTACGTAAGTTGAACAAATGTCACAGAATTACGCTGAATTCTTATATTAACCGTAATATAAAATGATCTAATCGGGTTTCTGTTTGCCTTATCCTAGAAGTTTAATAGTGCATTTTACTCGCCATTTCTTGCGCTTTGAGATGACGCTTAGCACAAGTCGCTTTCTGAAATAGGAGCGATGTAAATTGAACAAATGTGATAGAATTTCGCTGAATTCTTATATTAACCTTAATGTAAAATGATCTAATCGGGTCTTTGTTCGCCCTACCCTAGAAGTTTAATAGTGCATTTCACTCGTCATTTCATGCGCTTTGAGATGCCGCTTAGCCCAATAAGCTATCTGAAATAGGAGCGACGTAAATTGAACAAATGTGATAGAATTTCGCTGAATTCTTATATTAACCAAAATATGAAATGATGTAATCGGGTCTCTGATTGCCCTATCATAGAAGTTTAATAGTGCATTTTACTCGCCATTCCACGCGCTTTAAGTTGCCGCCTAGCCCAGTACGCTATCTGAAATAGGAGCGACGTAAATTGAACAAATGTGATAGAATTTCGCTGAATTCTTATATTAACCGTAATATAAAATGATCTAATCGGGTCTCTGTTTGCCTTACCCTAGAAGTTTAATGGTGCATTTTATTCGCCATTTCATGCGCTTTGAGATGCCGCTTAGCCCAATACGCTATCTGAAATAGGAGCGACATAAATTGAACAAATGTGATAGAATTTCCCTGAAATCTTATATTGAACAAAATATAAAATGATCTAATTGGGGCTCTGATTGCCCTATCATAGAAGTTTAGTAGAGAATTTTACTCGCCATTCCACGCGCTTTAAGATGCCGCCTAGCCCAGTACGCTATCTGAAATAGGAGCGACGTAAGTTGAACAAATGTGATAGAATTACGCTGAATTCTTATATTAACCGTAATATAAAATGATCTCACCGGATCTCTGTTCGAATTATCCTAGAAGTTTGACAGTGCATTTCACTCGCCATTTCATGCGCTTTGAGATGCCGCTTAGCCCAATACGCTATCTGAAATAGGAGCGACGTAAATTGAACAAATGTGATAGAATTTCGCTGAATTCTTATATTAACCGTAATATAAAATGATCTAATCGGGTCTCTGTTTGCCTTACCCTAGAAGTTTAATGGTGCATTTTATTCGCCATTTCATGCGCTTTGAGATGCCGCTTAGCCCAATACGCTATCTGAAATAGGAGCGACGTAAATTGAACAAATGTGATAGAATTTCCCTGAAATCTTATATTGAACAAAATATAAAATGATCTAATTGGGGCTCTGATTGCCCTATCATAGAAGTTTAGTAGTGCATTTTACTTGCCCTTCCAGGCGCTTTAAGATACCGTCTAGCCCAATACGCTATCTGAAATAGGAGCGACGTAAATTGAACAAATGTGATAGAATTTCCCTGAAATCTTATATTGAACAAAATATAAAATGATCTAATTGGGTCTCTGATTGCCCTATCATAGAAGTTTAGTAGAGAATTTTACTCGCCATTCCACGCGCTTTAAGATGCCGCCTAGCCCAGTACGCTATCTGAAATAGGAGCGACGTAAGTTGAACAAATCTGATAGAATTACGCTGAATTCTTATATTAACCGTAATATAAAATGATCTCACCGGGTCTCTGTTTGAATTATCCTAGAAGTTTGACAGTGCATTTCACTCGCCATTTCATGCGCTTTGAGATGCCGCTTAGCCCAATACGCTATCTGAAATAGGAGCGACGTAAATTGTACAAATGTGATAGAATTTCGCTGAATTCTTATATTAACCAAAATATAAAATGATCTAATCGGGTCTCTGATTGCCCTATCACAGAAGTTTAATAGTGCATTTCACTCGCCATTCCACGCGCTTTAAGTTGCCGCCTAGCCCAGCACGCTATCCGAAATAGGAGCTACGTAAGTTGAACAAATGTCACAGAATTACGCTGAATTCTTATATTAACCGTAATATAAAATGATCTAATCGGGTTTCTGTTTGCCTTATCCTAGAAGTTTAATAGTGCATTTTACTCGCCATTTCTTGCGCTTTGAGATGACGCTTAGCACAAGTCGCTATCTGAAATAGGAGCGACGTAAATTGAACAAATGTGATAGAGTTTCGCTGAATTCTTAAATTAACCATAATATAAAATGATCTTATCGGGTCTCTGTTTGCCCTACCCTAGAAGTTTAATAGTGCATTTTACTCGCCATTTCTTGCGCTTTGAGATGCCGCTTAGCCCAATACGCTATCTGAAATATCAGCGACGTAAATTGAACAAATGTGATAGAATTACGCTGAATTCTTATATTAACCGGAATATAAAATGATCTGATCGGGTCTCTGTTTGCCTTATCCTAGAAGTTCAATAGTGCATTTCACTCGTCATTTAATGCGCTTTGAGATGCCGCTTAGCCCAGTACGCTATCTGAAATAGGAGCGACGTAAATTGAACAAATGTGATAGAATTTCGCTGAATTGATAAATTAACCATAATATAAAATGATCTAATCGGGTCTCTGTTTGCCATACCCTAGAAGTTTAATAGTGCATTTTACTCGCCAATCCACGCGCTTTAAGATGCCGCCTAGCCCAGTACGCCCTCTGAAATAGGAGCGACGTAAATTAAACAAATGTGATAGAATTTCGCTGAATTCTTATATTAACCAAAATATAAAATGACCTAATCGGGTCTCTGATAGCCCTATCATAGAAGTTTAATAGTGCATTTTACTCTCCATTCCACGCGCTTTAAGATGCCGCCTAGCCCAGTATGCTGTCTGAAATAGGAGCGACGTAGTTGAACAAATGTGATAGAATTACGCTGAATTCTTGTATTAACCGTAATATAAAATGATCTAATCGGGTCTCTGGTTGCCTTATCCTAGAAGTTTAATAGTGCATTTTACTCGCCATTTCATGCGCATTGAGATGCCGCTTAGCCCAATACGCCATCTGAAATAGGAGCGACATAAATTGAACAAATGTGATAGAGTTTCGCTGAATTCTTAAATTAACCATAATATAAAAAGATCTTATCGGGTCTCTGTTTGCCCTGCCCTAGAAGTTTTATAGTGCATTTTACTCGCCATTTCTTGCGCTTTGAGATGCCGCTTAGCCCAATACGCTATCTGAAATATCAGCGACGTAAATTGAACAAATGTGATAGAATTACGCTGAATTCTTATATTAACCGTAATATAAAATGATCTGATCGGGTCTCTGTTTGCCCTATCCTAGAAGTTTAGTAGTGCATTTCACTCGTCATTTCATGCGCTTTGAGATGCCGCTTAGCCCAATAAGCTATCTGAAATAGGAGCGACGTAAATTATAACAAATGTGATAGAATTTTTCTGAATTCTTTAATAAACCATAATATGAAATGATCTAATCGGGTCTCTGTTTGCCCTACCCTAGAAGTTTAGTAGTGCATTTCACTCATCATTTCATGCGCTTTGAGATGCCGCTTAGCCCAATAAGCTATCTGAAATAGGAGCGACGTAAATTATAACAAATGTGATAGAATTTTTCTGAATTCTTAAATAAACCATAATATGAAATGATCTAATCGGGTCTCTGTTTGCCCTACCCTAGAAGTTTATCAGTGCATTTTGCTCGCCATTTCATGCGCTTTGAGATGCCGCTTAGCCCAATACGCTATCTGAAATAGGAGCGACGTAAATTGAACAAACGTGATAGGATTTCCCTGAATTCTTATATTAACCTTAATGTAAAATGATCTAATCGGTTCTCTGTTCGCCCTACCCTAGAAGTTTAATAGTGCCTTTCACTCGTCATTTCATGCGCTTTGAGATGCCGCTTAGCCCAATACGCTATCTGAAATAGTAGCGACGTAAATTGAACAAACGTGATAGAATTTCCCTGAATTCTTATATTAACCTTAATGTAAAATGATCTAATCGGTTCTCTGTTCGCCCTACCCTAGAAGTTTAATAGTGCATTTTACTCGACATTTCATGCGCTTTGAGATGCCTCTCAGCCCAATTCGCTATCTGAAATACGAGCGACGTAAATTGAACAAGTGTGATAGAATTTCGTTGAATTCTTAAATTAACCATAATATAAAATGATCTAATCGGGTCTCTGTTTGCAATACCCTAGATGTTTGATAGAGCATTTTGCTCGCCATTTAATGCGCTTTGAGATGCCGCTTAGCCCAATACGCTATCTGAAATAGGAGCGACGTAAATTGAACAAATGTGATAGAATTTCCCTGAATTCTTATATTAACCTTAATGTAAAATGATCTAATCGGGTCTCTGTTTGCCCTAGTCTAGAAGTTTAATAGTGCATTGTATTCGACATTTCATGCGCTTTGAGATGCCGCTTAGCCCAGTACGCTATCTGAAATAGGAGCGACGTAAATTGAACAAATGTGATAGAATTTCCCTGAAATCTTATATTAAACAAAATATAAAATGATCTAATCGGGACTCCGATTGCCCAATCATAGAAGTTTAGTACTGCATTTTACTCGCCATTCCACGCGCTTTAAGTTGCCGCCTAGTCCAGTATGCTATCTCAAGCAGGAGCGGCGTAAGTTGAACAAATGTGATTGGATTTCGCTGAATCCTTATATTAACCAAAATATAAAATGATCTAATCGGGTCTCTTATTGCCCTATCATAGTAGTTTCATAGTGCATTTTACTCGCCATTCCACGCGCTTTAAGATGCCGCCTAGCGCAGTACGCTATCTGAAATAGGAGCGACGTTAGTTGAACAAATGTGATAGAATTACGCTGAATTCTTATATTAACCGTAATATAAAATGATCTATTCGGGTCTCTGTTCGCCCTACCCTAGAAGCTTAATAGTGCATTTCACTCGCCATTCCAGGCGCTTTGAGATGCCGCTTAGCCCAATACGCTATCTGAAATAGGAGCGACGTAAATTGAACAAATGTGATAGAATTTCCCTGAAATCTTATATTAAACAATACATAAAATGATCTAAACGGGACTCTGATTGCCCTACCATAGAAGTTTAGTAGTGCATTTTACTCGACCTTCCACGCGCTTTGAGATGCCGCCTAGCCCAGTACGCTATCTGAAATAGGAGCGACGTAAGTTGAACAAATGTGATAGAATTACGCTGCATTCTTATATTAACCGTAATATAAAATGGTCTAATCGGATCTCCGTTTGCCTTATCCTAGAAGTTTATTAGTGCATTTTACTCGTCATTCCATGCGCTTTGAGATGCCGCTTAGCCCAATACGCTATCTGAAATAGGAGCGATGTAAATTGAACAAATGTGATAGAATTTTGCTGAATTCTTAAAGTAACCATAATATAAAATGATGTAATCGGGTCTCTGTTCGCCCTACCCAAGAAGTTTAATAGTACATTTCTCTCGTCATTTCATGCGCTTTGAGATGCCGCTTAGCCCAATAGCTATCTGAAATAGGAGCGACGTAAATTGAACAAATGTGATAGAATTTCCCTGAAATCTTATATTAAAGAAAATATAAAATGATCTAAACGGGACTCTGATTGCCCTATCATAGAAGTTTAGTAGTGCATTTTACTCGCCCCTCCACGCGCTTTAAGATGCCGCCTAGCCCAGTACACTATCTGAAATAGGAGCGACGTAAATTGAAAAAATGTGATAGAATTTCGCTGAATTCTTATATTAACCAAAATATAAAATGATCTAATGGGGTCTCTGTTTGCCCTACCCTGGAAGTTTAATAGTGCATTTTACTCGCCCTTTCGTGCGCTTTGAGATGCCGCTTAGCCCAATACGCTATCTGAAATAGGAGCGACGTATATTGAACAAATGTGATAGAATGTTGCTGAATTCTTATCTTAACCTTCATGTAAAATGATCTAATCGGGTCTCTTATTGCCCTACCCTAGAAGTTTAATAGTGCATTTCACTCGCCATTCCACGCGCTTTAAGTTGCCGCCTAGCCCAGCACGCTATCCGAAATAGGAGCTACGTAAGTTGAACAAATGTCACAGAATTACGCTGAATTCTTATATTAACCGTAATATAAAATGATCTAATCGGGTTTCTGTTTGCCTTATCCTAGAAGTTTAATAGTGCATTTTACTCGCCATTTCTTGCGCTTTGAGATGACGCTTAGCACAAGTCGCTTTCTGAAATAGGAGCGATGTAAATTGAACAAATGTGATAGAATTTCGCTGAATTCTTATATTAACCTTAATGTAAAATGATCTAATCGGGTCTTTGTTCGCCCTACCCTAGAAGTTTAATAGTGCATTTCACTCGTCATTTCATGCGCTTTGAGATGCCGCTTAGCCCAATAAGCTATCTGTAATAGGAGCGACGTAAATTGAACAAATGTGATAGAATTACGCTGAATTCTTATATTAACCGGAATATAAAATGATCTGATCGGGTCTCTGTTTGCCTTATCCTAGAAGTTCAATAGTGCATTTCACTCGTCATTTAATGCGCTTTGAGATGCCGCTTAGCCCAGTACGCTATCTGAAATAGGAGCGACGTAAATTGAACAAATGTGATAGAATTTCGCTGAATTGATAAATTAACCATAATATAAAATGATCTAATCGGGTCTCTGTTTGCCATACCCTAGAAGTTTAATAGTGCATTTTACTCGCCAATCCACGCGCTTTAAGATGCCGCCTAGCCCAGTACGCCCTCTGAAATAGGAGCGACGTAAATTAAACAAATGTGATAGAATTTCGCTGAATTCTTATATTAACCAAAATATAAAATGACCTAATCGGGTCTCTGATAGCCCTATCATAGAAGTTTAATAGTGCATTTTACTCTCCATTCCACGCGCTTTAAGATGCCGCCTAGCCCAGTATGCTGTCTGAAATAGGAGCGACGTAGTTGAACAAATGTGATAGAATTACGCTGAATTCTTGTATTAACCGTAATATAAAATGATCTAATCGGGTCTCTGGTTGCCTTATCCTAGAAGTTTAATAGTGCATTTTACTCGCAATTTCATGCGCATTGAGATGCCGCTTAGCCCAATACGCCATCTGAAATAGGAGCGACATAAATTGAACAAATGTGATAGAGTTTCGCTGAATTCTTAAATTAACCATAATATAAAAAGATCTTATCGGGTCTCTGTTTGCCCTGCCCTAGAAGTTTTATAGTGCATTTTACTCGCCATTTCTTGCGCTTTGAGATGCCGCTTAGCCCAATACGCTATCTGAAATATCAGCGACGTAAATTGAACAAATGTGATAGAATTACGCTGAATTCTTATATTAACCGTAATATAAAATGATCTGATCGGGTCTCTGTTTGCCCTATCCTAGAAGTTTAGTAGTGCATTTCACTCGTCATTTCATGCGCTTTGAGATGCCGCTTAGCCCAATAAGCTATCTGAAATAGGAGCGACGTAAATTATAACAAATGTGATAGAATTTTTCTGAATTCTTTAATAAACCATAATATGAAATGATCTAATCGGGTCTCTGTTTGCCCTACCCTAGAAGTTTATCAGTGCATTTTGCTCGCCATTTCATGCGCTTTGAGATGCCGCTTAGCCCAATACGCTATCTGAAATAGGAGCGACGTAAATTGAACAAACGTGATAGGATTTCCCTGAATTCTTATATTAACCTTAATGTAAAATGATCTAATCGGTTCTCTGTTCGCCCTACCCTAGAAGTTTAATAGTGCCTTTCACTCGTCATTTCATGCGCTTTGAGATGCCGCTTAGCCCAATACGCTATCTGAAATAGTAGCGACGTAAATTGAACAAACGTGATAGAATTTCCCTGAATTCTTATATTAACCTTAATGTAAAATGATCTAATCGGTTCTCTGTTCGCCCTACCCTAGAAGTTTAATAGTGCATTTTACTCGACATTTCATGCGCTTTGAGATGCCTCTCAGCCCAATTCGCTATCTGAAATACGAGCGACGTAAATTGAACAAGTGTGATAGAATTTCGTTGAATTCTTAAATTAACCATAATATAAAATGATCTAATCGGGTCTCTGTTTGCAATACCCTAGATGTTTGATAGAGCATTTTGCTCGCCATTTAATGCGCTTTGAGATGCCGCTTAGCCCAATACGCTATTTGAAATAGGAGCGACGTAAATTGAACAAATGTGATAGAATTTCCCTGAATTCTTATATTAACCTTAATGTAAAATGATCTAATCGGGTCTCTGTTTGCCCTAGTCTAGAAGTTTAATAGTGCATTGTATTCGACATTTCATGCGCTTTGAGATGCCGCTTAGCCCAGTACGCTATCTGAAATAGGAGCGACGTAAATTGAACAAATGTGATAGAATTTCCCTGAAATCTTATATTAAACAAAATATAAAATGATCTAATCGGGACTCCGATTGCCCAATCATAGAAGTTTAGTACTGCATTTTACTCGCCATTCCACGCGCTTTAAGTTGCCGCCTAGTCCAGTACGCTATCTCAAGCAGGAGCGGCGTAAGTTGAACAAATGTGATAGGATTTCGCTGAATCCTTATATTAACCAAAATATAAAATGATCTAATCGGGTCTCTTATTGCCCTATCATAGTAGTTTCATAGTGCATTTTACTCGCCATTCCACGCGCTTTAAGATGCCGCCTAGCGCAGTACGCTATCTGAAATAGGAGCGACGTTAGTTGAACAAATGTGATAGAATTACGCTGAATTCTTATATTAACCGTAATATAAAATGATCTATTCGGGTCTCTGTTCGCCCTACCCTAGAAGCTTAATAGTGCATTTCACTCGCCATTCCAGGCGCTTTGAGATGCCGCTTAGCCCAATACGCTATCTGAAATAGGAGCGACGTAAATTGAACAAATGTGATAGAATTTCCCTGAAATCTTATATTAAACAATACATAAAATGATCTAAACGGGACTGTGATTGCCCTACCATAGAAGTTTAGTAGTGCATTTTACTCGCCCTTCCACGCGCTTTGAGATGCCGCCCAGCCCAGTACGCTATCTGAAATAGGAGCGACGTAAGTTGAACACATGTGATAGAATTACGCTGCATTCTTATATTAACCGTAATATAAAATGGTCTAATCGGATCTCCGTTTGCCTTATCCTAGAAGTTTATTAGTGCATTTTACTCGTCATTCCATGCGCGTTGAGATGCCGCTTAGCCCAATACGCTATCTGAAATAGGAGCGATGTAAATTGAACAAATGTGATAGAATTTTGCTGAATTCTTAAATTAACCATAATATAAAATGATGTAATCGGGTCTCTGTTCGCCCTACCCAAGAAGTTTAATAGTACATTTCTCTCGTCATTTCATGCGCTTTGAGATGCCGCTTAGCCCAATAGCTATCTGAAATAGGAGCGACGTAAATTGAACAAATGTGATAGAATTTCCCTGAAATCTTATATTAAAGAAAATATAAAATGATCTAAACGGGACTCTGATTGCCCTATCATAGAAGTTTAGTAGTGCATTTTACTCGCCCTTCCACGCGCTTTAAGATGCCGCCTAGCCCAGTACACTATCTGAAATAGGAGCGACGTAAATTGAAAAAATGTGATAGAATTTCGCTGAATTCTTATATTAACCAAAATATAAAATGATCTAATGGGGTCTCTGTTTGCCCTACCCTGGAAGTTTAATAGTGCATTTTACTCGCCCTTTCGTGCGCTTTGAGATGCCGCTTAGCCCAATACGCTATCTGAAATAGGAGCGACGTAAATTGAACAAATGTGATAGAATGTCGCTGAATTCTTATCTTAACCTTCATGTAAAATGATCTAATCGGGTCTCTTATTGCCCTACCCTAGAAGTTTAATAGTGCATTTTACTCGCCCTTTCGTGCGGTTTGAGATGCCGCTTAGCCGAATTCGCTATCAGAAATAGGAGCGACGTAAATTGAACAAATGTGATAGAATTTCGCTGCATTCTTATATTAACCGTAATATGAAATCATCTAATCGGGTCTCTGTTTGCCTTACCCTAGAAGTTTAATAGTGCATTTTACTCGCCATTTCATGCGCTTTGAGATGCCGCTTAGCCCAATATGCTATCTGAAATAGGAGCGACGTAAATTGAACAAGTGTGATAGAATTTCGCTGAATTCTTATATTAACCAAAATATAAAATGATCTAATCGGGTCTCTTATTGCCCTATCATAGAAGTTTAATAGTGCATTTTACTCGCCATTCCACGCGCTTTAAGTTGCCGCCTAGCCCAGTACGCTATCTGAAATAGGAGCGACGTAAATTGAACAAATGTGATAGAATTTCGCTGAATTCTTATATTAACCGTAATATAAAATGATCTAATCGGGTCTCTGTTTGCCTTACCCTAGAAGTTTAATGGTGCATTTTATTCGCCATTTCATGCGCTTTGAGATGCCGCTTAGCCCAATACGCTATCTGAAATAGGAGCGACGTAAATTGAACAAATGTGATAGAATTTCCCTGAAATCTTATATTGAACAAAATATAAAATGATCTAATTGGGGCTCTGATTGCCCTATCATAGAAGTTTAGTAGTGCATTTTACTTGCCCTTCCAGGCGCTTTAAGATACCGTCTAGCCCAATACGCTATCTGAAATAGGAGCGACGTAAATTGAACAAATGTGATAGAATTTCCCTGAAATCTTATATTGAACAAAATATAAAATGATCTAATTGGGGCTCTGATTGCCCTATCATAGAAGTTTAGTAGAGAATTTTACTCGCCATTCCACGCGCTTTAAGATGCCGCCTAGCCCAGTACGCTATCTGAAATAGGAGCGACGTAAGTTGAACAAATGTGATAGAATTACGCTGAATTCTTATATTAACCGTAATATAAAATGATCTCACCGGGTCTCTGTTTGAATTATCCTAGAAGTTTGACAGTGCATTTCACTCGCCATTTCATGCGCTTTGAGATGCCGCTTAGCCCAATACGCTATCTGAAATAGGAGCGACGTAAATTGTACAAATGTGATAGAATTTCGCTGAATTCTTATATTAACCAAAATATAAAATGATCTAATCGGGTCTCTGATTGCCCTATCACAGAAGTTTAATAGTGCATTTCACTCGCCATTCCACGCGCTTTAAGTTGCCGCCTAGCCCAGCACGCTATCCGAAATAGGAGCTACGTAAGTTGAACAAATGTCACAGAATTACGCTGAATTCTTATATTAACCGTAATATAAAATGATCTAATCGGGTTTCTGTTTGCCTTATCCTAGAAGTTTAATAGTGCATTTTATTCGCCATTTCATGCGCTTTGAGATGCCGCTTAGCCCAATACGCTATCTGAAATATCAGCGACGTAAATTGAACAAATGTGATAGAATTTCATTGAATTCTTATATTAACCTTAATGTAAAATTCGGGTCTCTGTTCGCCCTACCCTAGAAGTTTGATAGTGCATTTCTCTCGTCATTTCATGCGCACTAAGATGCCGCTTAGCCCTGTAACCTATCTGAAATAGGAGCGATGTAAATTGAACAAATGTGATAGAATTTCCGTGAAGTCTTATATTAAACAAAATATAAAATGATCTAATCGGGTCTCTTATTGCCCTATCATAGACGTTTCATAGGGTATTTTACTCGCCATTCCACGCGCTTTAAGATGCCGCCTAGCCCAGTACGCTATCTGAAATAGGAACGACGTAAATTGAACAAGTGTGATAGAATTTCGTTGAATTCTTAAATTAACCAAAATATAAAATGATCTAATCGGGTCTCTGATTGCCCTATCATAGAAGGCTAATAGTGCATTTTACTCGCTATTCCACGCGCTTTAAGGTGCCGGCTAGCCCAGTAGGCTATCTGAAATAGGAGTGACGTAAATTGAACAAATGTGATAGAGTTACTCTTAATTCTTTTATTAACCATAATCTAATATGATCTAATCGGGTCTCTGTTTGCCATACCCTAGAAGTTTAATAGTGGATTTTGCTCGCCATTTCATGCGCTTTGAGGTGCCGCTTAGCCCAATACGCTATCTGAAATATGAGCGACGTAAATTGAACAAATGTGATAGAATTTCGCTGAATTCTTATATTAACCTTAACGTAAAATGATCTAATCGGGTCGCTGTTCGCCCTATCATAGAACTTTAATAGTGCATTTTATTCGCCATTTCATACGCTTTGAGATGCCGCTTAGCCGAATACGCTATCTGAAATAGCAGCGATGTAAATTGAACAAATGTGATAGAATTTCGCTGAATACATATATTGACCATAATGTAAAATGATCTAATCGGGTCTCCGTTCGCCCTAGCCTAGAAGTTTAATGGTGCATTTTATTCGCCATTTCATGCGCTTTGAGATGCCGCTTAGCCCAATACGCTATCTGAAATAGGAGCGACGTAAATTGAACAAATGTGATAGAATTTCGCTGAATTCTTATATTAACCGTAATATAAAATGATCTAATCGGGTTTCTGTTTGCCTTATCCTAGAAGTTTAATAGTGCATTTTACTCGCCATTTCTTGCGCTTTGAGATGACGCTTAGCACAAGTCGCTTTCTGAAATAGGAGCGATGTAAATTGAACAAATGTGATAGAATTTCGCTGAATTCTTATATTAACCTTAATGTAAAATGATCTAATGGGGTCTTTGTTCGCCCTACCCTAGAAGTTTAATAGTGCATTTCACTCGTCATTTCATGCGCTTTGAGATGCCGCTTAGCCCAATAAGCTATCTGAAATAGGAGCGACGTAAATTGAACAAATGTGATAGAATTTCGCTGAATTCTTATATTAACCAAAATATGAAATGATCTAATCGGGTCTCTGATTGCCCTATCATAGAAGTTTAATAGTGCATTTTACTCGCCATTCCACGCGCTTTAAGTTGCCGCCTAGCCCAGTACGCTATCTGAAATAGGAGCGACGTAAATTGAACAAATGTGATAGAATTTCGCTGAATTCTTATATTAACCGTAATATAAAATGATCTAATCGGGTCTCTGTTTGCCTTACCCTAGAAGTTTAATGGTGCATTTTATTCGCCATTTCATGCGCTTTGAGATGCCGCTTAGCCCAATACGCTATCTGAAATAGGAGCGACGTAAATTGAACAAATGTGATAGAATTTCCCTGAAATCTTATATTGTACAAAATATAAAATGATCTAATTGGGGCTCTGATTGCCCTATCATAGAAGTTTAGTAGTGCATTTTACTTGCCCTTCCAGGCGCTTTAAGATACCGTCTAGCCCAATACGCTATCTGAAATAGGAGCGACGTAAATTGAACAAATGTGATAGAATTTCCCTGAAATCTTATATTGAACAAAATATAAAATGATCTAATTGGGGCTCTGATTGCCCTATCATAGAAGTTTAGTAGAGAATTTTACTCGCCATTCCACGCGCTTTAAGATGCCGCCTAGCCCAGTACGCTATCTGAAATAGGAGCGACGTAAGTTGAACAAATGTGATAGAATTACGCTGAATTCTTATATTAACCGTAATATAAAATGATCTCACCGGGTCTCTGTTTGAATTATCCTAGAAGTTTGACAGTGCATTTCACTCGCCATTTCATGCGCTTTGAGATGCCGCTTAGCCCAATACGCTATCTGAAATAGGAGCGACGTAAATTGAACAAATGTGATAGAATTTCCTTGAAATCTTATATTAAACAAAATATAAAATGATCTAATCGGGTCTCTGAGTGCGCTATCATAGAAGTTTAGTAGTGCATTTTACTCGCCCTTCCACGCGCTTTAAGATGTCGTCTAGCCCAGTACGCTACCTGAAATAGGAGCGACGTAAGTTGAACAAATGTGATAGAATTACGCCGAATTCTTATATTAACCGTAATATAAAATGATCTAACCGGGTCTCTGCTTGCCTTACCCTAGAAGTTTAATAGTGCATTGTACTCGCCATTTCATGCGCTTTGAGATGCCGCGTAGCCCAATACGCTATCTGAAATGGGAGCGACGTAAATTGAACAAATGTGATAGGATTTCGCTGAATTCTTAAATTAACCATAATATAGAATGATCTAATCGAGTCTCTGTTCGCCCTACCCTAGAAGTTTAATAGTGCATTTCACTCGACATTTCATGCGCTTTGAGATGCCGCTTAGCCCAATAAGCTATCTGAAATAAGAGCGACGTAAATTGAACAAATGTGATAGAATTGCGCTGAATTCTCATGCTAACATTAATGTAAACTGATCTAATCGAGTCTCTGTTCGCCTTACCCTAGAAGTTTAATAGTGCACTTCACTCGCCATTTCATGCGCTTTGAGATGCCGCTTAGCCCAATACGCTACCTGACATAGGAGCGACGTAAATTGAACAAATGTGATAGAATTTCGCTGAATCCTTATATTAACCAAAATATAAAATGATCTAATCGGGTCTCTGATTGCCCTATCATACAAGTTTAATAGTGCATTTTACTCGCCATTCCACGCGCTTTAAGATGACGCCTAGCCCAGTACGCTATCTGAAATAGGAGCGACGTAAATTGAACAAATGTGATAGAATTTCGCTGAATCCTTATATTAACCAAAATATAAAATGATCTAATCGGGTCTCTTATTGCCCTATCATAGACGTTTCATAGTGCATTTTACTCGCCATTCCACGCGCTTTAAGATGCCGCCTAGCCCAGTACGCTATCTGAAATAGGAACGACGTAAATTGAACAAATGTGATAGAATTTCCCTGAATTCTTAAATTAACCTTAATATAAAATGATCTAATCGGGTTTCTGTTCGCCCTAGCCGAGAAGATTAATAGTGCATTTTATTCGCCATTTCATGCGCTTTGAGATGCCGCTTAGCCCAATACGCTATCTGAAATAGGAGTGACGTAAATTCAACAAATGTGATAGAATTACGCTGAATTCTTATATTAACCGTAATATAAAATGTTCTAATCGGGTCTCTCTTTCCCTTACCCTAGAAGTTTAACAGTGCACTTCACTCGCCATTTCATGCGCTTTGAGATGCCGCTTAGCCCAATACGCTACCTGAAATAGGAGCGACGTAAATTGAACAAATGTGATAGAATTTCGCTGAATTCTTATATTAACCCAAATATAAAATGATCTAATCGGGTCTCTGATTGCCCTATCATCGAAGTTAAATAGTGAATTTCACTCGCCATTCCACGCGCTTTAAGATGCCGCCTAGCCCAGTACGCTATCTGAAATAGGAGCGACGTAAATTGAACAAATGTGATAGAATTACGCTGCATTCTTATATTAACCGTAATATAAAATGTTCTAATCGGGTCTCTGTTTGGCTTGTCCTAGAAGTTTAATAGTGCATTTTACTCGCCATTTCATGCGCTTTGAAATGCCGCTTAGCCCAATACGCTATCTGAAATAGGAGCGACGTAAATTGAACAAATGTGATAGAATTTCGCTGAATTCTTAAATTAACCATAATATAAAATGATCTAATCGGGTCTCTGTTTGTCCTACCCTAGAAGTTTAATAGTGCATTTTACTCGCCATTTCATGCGCTTTGAGATGCCGCCTAGCCCAGTACGCTATCTGAAATAGGAGCGACGTAAGTTGAACAAATGTGATAGAATTTCGCTGAATACTTTTATGAACCATAATGTAAAATGATCTAATCGGGTCTCTGTTCACCCTAGCATAGAGGTTTAATAGTGCATTTTACTCGCCATTCCACGCGCTTTAAGTTACCGCCTAGCCCAGTACGCTATCTAAAATAGGAGCGACGTAAATTGAACAAATGTGATAGAATTTTGCTGAATCCTTAAATTAACGGTAATATAACATGATCTAATCGGGTCTCTGTTTGCCCTACCCTAGAGGTTTCATAGTGCATTTTACTCGCCATTTCATGCGCTTTGAGATGCCGCCTAGCCCAGTACGCTATCTGAAATAGGAACGACGTAAATTGAACAAATGTGATAGAATTTCCCTGAATTCTTAAATTAACCATAATATAAAATGATCTAATCGGGTTTCTGTTCGCCCTAGCCGAGAAGATTAATAGTGCATTTTATTCGCCATTTCATGCGCTTTGAGATGCCGCTTAGCCCAATACGCTATCTGAAATAGGAGTGACGTAAATTCAACAAATGTGATAGAATTACGCTGCATTCTTATATTAACCGTAATATAAAATGATCTAATCGGGTCTCTGTTTGCCTTATCCTAGAAGTTTAATAGTGCATTATACTCGCCATTTCATGCGCTTCGAGATGCCGCTTAGCCCAATACGCCATCTGAAATAGGAGCGACGTAAATTGAACAAATGTGATAGAATTTCGCTGAATTCTTATATTAACCAAAATATAAAATGATCTAATCGGGTCTCTGATTGCCCTATCATAGAAGATTAATAGTGCATTTTACTCGCCATTCCACGCTCTTTAAGATGCGCCTAGCCCAGTATGCTATCTGAAATAGGAACGACGTAAATTGAACAAATGTGATAGAATTTTGCTGAATTCTTATATTAACCGTAATATAAAATGATCTAATCGGGTCTCTGTTTGCCTTACCCTAGAAGTTTAATAGTGCATTTTACTCGCCATTCCACGCGCTTTAAGATGCCGCCTAGCCCAGTACGCTATCTGAAATAGGAGCGACGTAAGTTGAACAGATGTGATAGAATTACGCTGCATTCTTATATTAACCGTAATATAAAATGATCTAATCGGGTCTCTGTTTGCCATATCCTAGAAGTTTAATAGTGCATTATACTCGCCATTTCATGCGCTTCGAGATGCCGCTTAGCCCAATACGCCATCTGAAATAGGAGCGACGTAAATTGAACAAATGTGATAGAATTTCCGTGAATTCTTATATTAACCTTAATGTAAAATGATCTAATCGGGTCTCTGATCGCCCTACCATAGAAGTCTAATAGTGCATTTCACTCGCCATTTCATGCGCTTTGAGATGCCTCTTAGCCCAATACGCTATCTGAAATAGGAGCGACGTAAGTTGAACAAATGTGATAGAATTTCGCTGAATTCTTTTATGAACCATAATGTAAAATGATCTAATCGGGTCTCTGTTCACCCTAGCATAGAGGTTTAATAGTGCATTTTACTCGCCATTCCACGCGCTTTAAGTTACCGCCTAGCCCAGTACGCTATCTAAAATAGGAGCGACGTAAATTGAACAAATGTGATAGAATTTTGCTGAATCCTTAAATTAACGGTAATATAAAATGATCTAATCGGGTCTCTGTTTGCCCTACCCTAGAGGTTTCATAGTGCATTTTACTCGCCATTTCATGCGCTTTGAGATGCCGCTTAGCCCAATACGCTATCTGAAACGTGAGCGACGTAAATTGAACAAATGTGATAGAATTTCGCTGAATTCTTATATTATCCCAAATATAAAATGATCTAATCGGGTCTCTGATTGCCCTATAATCGATGTTAAATAGTGAATTTCACTCGCCATTCCACGCGCATTAAGATGCCGCCTAGCCCAATACGCTATCTGAAATAGGAGCGACGTAAATTGAGCAAATGTGATAGAATTACGCTGCATTCTTATATTAACCCAAATATAAAATGATCTAATCGGGTCTCTGATTGCCCTATCATCGAAGTTAAATAGTGAATTTCACTCGCCATTCCACGCGCTTTAAGATGCCGCCTAGCCCAGTACGCTATCTGAAATAGGAGCGACGTAAATTGAACAAATGTGATAGAATTACGCTGCATTCTTATATTAACCGTAATATAAAATGTTCTAATCGGGTCTCTGTTTGGCTTATCCTAGAAGTTTAATAGTGCATTTTACTCGCCATTTCATGCGCTTTGAAATGCCGCTTAGCCCAATACGCTATCTGAAATAGGAGCGACGTAAATTGAACAAATGTGATAGAATTCCGCTGAATTCTTATATTAACCAAAATATAAAATGATCTAATCGGGTCTCTGATTGCCCTATCATAGAAGTTTAATAGTGCATTTTATTCGCCATTCCACGCTCTTTAAGATGCGCCTAGCCCAGTATGCTATCTGAAATAGGAACGACGTAAATTGAACAAATGTGATAGAATTTTGCTGAATTCTTATATTAACCGTAATATAAAATGATCTAATCGGGTCTCTGTTTGCCTTACCCTAGAAGTTTAATAGTGCATTTTACTCGCCATTCCACGCGCTTTAAGATGCCGCCTAGCCCAGTACGCTATCTGAAATAGGAGCGACGTAAGTTGAACAAATGTGATAGAATTACGCTGCATTCTTATATTAACCGTAATATAAAATGATCTAATCGGGTCTCTGTTTGCCTTATCCTAGAAGTTTAATAGTGCATTATACTCGCCATTTCATGCGCTTCGAGATGCCGCTTAGCCCAATACGCCATCTGAAATAGGAGCGACGTAAATTGAACAAATGTGATAGAATTTCCGTGAATTCTTATATTAACCTTAATGTAAAATGATCTAATCGGGTCTCTGATCGCCCTACCATAGAAGTCTAATAGTGCATTTCACTCGCCATTTCATGCGCTTTGAGATGCCTCTTAGCCCAATACGCTATCTGAAATAGGAGCGACGTAAGTTGAACAAATGTGATAGAATTTCGCTGAATTCTTTTATGAACCATAATGTAAAATGATCTAATCGGGTCTCTGTTCACCCTAGCCTAGAGGTTTAATAGTGCATTTTACTCGCCATTCCACGCGCTTTAAGTTACCGCATAGCCCAGTACGCTATCTAAAATAGCAGCGACGTAAATTGAACAAATGTGATAGAATTTTGCTGAATCATTAAATTAACGGTAATATAAAATGATCTAATCGGGTCTCTGTTTGCCCTACCCTAGAGGTTTCATAGTGCATTTTACTCGCCATTTCATGCGCTTTGAGATGCCGCTTAGCCCAATACGCTATCTGAAACCTGAGCGACGTAAATTGAACAAATGTGATAGAATTTCGCTGAATTCTTATATTATCCCAAATATAAAATGATCTAATCGGGTCTCTGATTGCCCTATCATCGATGTTAAATAGTGAATTTCACTCGCCATTCCACGCGCATTAAGATGCCGCCTAGCCCAATACGCTATCTGAAATAGGAGCGACGTAAATTGAACAAATGTGATAGAATTTCGCTGAATTCTTATATTAACCAAAATATAAAATGATCTAATCGGGTCTCTGATTGCCCTGTCATAGAAGTTTAATAGTGCATTTTACTCGCCATTCCATGCTCTTTAAGATGCGCCTAGCCCAGTATGCTATCTGAAATAGGAACGACGTAAATTGAACAAATGTGATAGAATTTTGCTGAATTCTTATATTAACCGTAATATAAAATGATCTAATCGGGTCTCTGTTTGCCTTACCCTAGAAGTTTAATAGTGCATTTTACTCGCCATTCCACGCGCTTTAAGATGCCGCCTAGCCCATTACGCTATCTGAAATAGGAGCGACGTAAGTTGAACAAATGTGATAGAATTACGCTGCATTCCTATATTAACCGTAATATAAAATGATCTAATCGGGTCTCTGTTTGCCTTATCCTAGAAGTTTAATAGTGCATTATACTCGCCATTTCATGCGCTTCGAGATGCCGCTTAGCCCAATACGCCATCTGAAATAGGAGCGACGTAAATTGAACAAATGTGATAGAATTTCCGTGAATTCTTACATTAACCTTAATGTAAAATGATCTAATCGGGTCTCTGATCGCCCTACCATAGAAGTCTAATAGTGCATTTCACTCGCCATTTCATGCGCTTTGAGATGCGTCTTAGCCCAATACGCTATCTGAAATAGGAGCGACGTAAGTTGAACAAATGTGATAGAATTTCGCTGAATTCTTTTATGAACCATAATGTAAAATGATCTAATCGGGTCTCTGTTCACCCTAGCCTAGAGGTTTAATAGTGCATTTTACTCGCAATTCCACGCGCTTTAAGTTACCGCCTAGCCCAGTACGCTATCTAAAATAGGAGCGACGTAAATTGAACAAATGTGATAGAATTTTGCTGAATCCTTAAATTAACGGTAATATAAAATGATCTAATCGGGTCTCTGTTTGCCCTACCCTAGAGGTTTCATAGTGCATTTTACTCGCCATTTCATGCGCTTTGAGATGCCGCTTAGCCCAATACGCTATCTGAAACGTGCGCGACGTAAATTGAACAAATGTGATAGAATTTCGCTGAATTCTTATATTATCCCAAATATAAAATGATCTAATCAGGTCTCTGATTGCCCTATCATCGATGTTAAATAGTGAATTTCACTCGCCATTCCACGCGCATTAAGATGCCGCCTAGCCCAATACGCTATCTGAAATAGGAGCGACGTAAATAGAACAAATGTGGTAGAATTTCGCTGAATTCTCAAATTAACTATAATATAAAATTATCTAATCGGGTCTCTGTTTGCCCTACCATAGAAGTTTAATAGTGCATTTTACTCGTCATTTCATGCGCTGTGAGAGGCACCTTAGCCCAATACGTTATCTGAAATAGGAGCGATGTAAATTGAACAAATGTGATAGAATTTCGCTGAATTCTTTTATTAACCATAATGTAAAATGATCTAATCGGGTCTCCGTTCGCCCTATCCTAGAAGTTTAATGGTGCATTTTATTCGCCATTTCATGCTCTTTGAGATGCCGCTTAGCCCAATACGCTATCTGAAATAGGAGCGACGTAAATTGAACAAATGTGATAGAATTTTCCTGAAATCTTATATTGAACAAAATATAAAATGATCTAATTGGGGCTCTGATTGCCCTATCATAGAAGTTTAGTAGTGCATTTTACTCGCCCTTCCAGGCGCTTTAAGATACCGTCTAACCCAATACGCTATCTGAAATAGGAGCGACGTAAATTGAACAAATGTGATAGAATTTCCCTGAAATCTTATATTAACCATAATATAAAATGATCTAATCGGGTCTCTGATTGCCCTATCATAGAAGTTTAATAGTGCATTTTACTCGCCATTCCACGCTCTTTAAGATGCGCCTAGCCCAGTATGCTATCTGAAATAGGAACGACGTAAATTGAACAAATGTGATAGAATTTTGCTGAATTCTTATATTAACCGTAATATAAAATGATCTAATCGGGTCTCTGTTTGCCTTACCCTAGAAGTTTAATAGTGCATTTTACTCGCCATTCCACGCGCTTTAAGATGCCGCCTAGCCCAGTACGCTATCTGAAATAGGAGCGACGTAAGTTGAACAAATGTGATAGAATTACGCTGCATTCTTATATTAACCGTAATATAAAATGATCTAATCGGGTCTCTGTTTGCCTTATCCTAGAAGTTTAATAGTGCATTATACTCGCCATTTCATGCGCTTCGAGATGCCGCTTAGCCCAATACGCCATCTGAAATAGGAGCGACGTAAATTGAACAAATGTGATAGAATTTCCGTGAATTCTTATATTAACCTTAATGTAAAATGATCTAATCGGGTCTCTGATCGCCCTACCATAGAAGTCTAATAGTGCATTTCACTCGCCATTTCATGCGCTTTGAGATGCCTCTTAGCCCAATACGCTATCTGAAATAGGAGCGACGTAAGTTGAACAAATGTGATAGAATTTCGCTGAATTCTTTTATGAACCATAATGTAAAATGATCTAATCGGGTCTCTGTTCACCCTAGCCTAGAGGTTTAATAGTGCATTTTACTCGCCATTCCACGCGCTTTAAGTTACCGCCTAGCCCAGAACGCTATCTAAAATAGGAGCGACGTAAGTTGAACAAATGTGATAGAATTTTGCTGAATCCTTAAATCAACGGTAATATAAAATGATCTAATCGGGTCTCTGTTTGCCCTACCCTAGAGGTTTCATAGTGCATTTTACTCGCCATTTCATGCGCTTTGAGATGCCGCTTAGCCCAATACGCTATCTGAAACGTGAGCGACGTAAATTGAACAAATGTGATAGAATTTCGCTGAATTCTTATATTATCCCAAATATAAAATGATCTAATCGGGTCTCTGATTGCCCTATCATCGATGTTAAATAGTGAATTTCACTCGCCATTCCACGCGCATTAAGATGCCGCCGAGCCCAATACGCTATCTGAAATAGGAGCGACGTAAATAGAACAAATGTGGTAGAATTTCGCTGAATTCTCAAATTAACTATAATATAAAATTATCTAATCGGGTCTCTGTTTGCCCTACCATAGAAGTTTAATAGTGCATTTTACTCGTCATTTCATGCGCTGTGAGAGGCAGCTTAGCCCAATACGTTATCTGAAATAGGAGCGATGTAAATTGAACAAATGTGATAGAATTTCGCTGAATTCTTTTATTAACCATAATGTAAAATGATCTAATCGGGTCTCCGTTCGCCCTAGCCGAGAAGTTTAATGGTGCATTTTATTCGTCATTTCATGCGCTTTGATATGCCGCTTAGCCCAATACGCTATCTGAAATAGGAGCGACGTAAATTGAACAAATGTGATAGAATTTCCCTGAAATCTTATATTGAACAAAATATAAAATGATCTAATTGGGGCTCTGATCGCCCTATCATAGAAGTTTAGTAGTGCATTTTACTCGCCCTTCCAGGCGCTTTAAGATACCGTCTAGCCCAATACGCTATCTGAAATAGGAGCGACGTAAATTGAACAAATGTGGTAGAATTTCCCCGAAATCTTATATTGAACAAAATATAAAATGATCTAATCGGGTCTCTGATTGCCCTATCATAGAAGTTTAGTAGTGCATTTTACTCGCCCTTCCACGCGCTTCAAGATGCCGTCTAGCCCAGTACGCTGTCTGAAATAGCAGCGACGTAAATTGAACAAATGTGATATAATTTCCCTGAATTCTTATATGAACCATAATATAAAATGATCTAATCGGGTCTCTGTTTGCCATACCCTAGAAGTTTAATAGTGGATTTTGCTCGCCATTTCATGCGCTTTGAGATGCCGCTTAGCCCAATACGCTATCTGAAATAGCAGCGACGTAAATTGAACAAATGTGATATAATTTCCCTGAATTCTTATATTAACCTTAATGTAAAATGATCTAATCGGGTCTCTGTTCGCCCTACCCTAGAAGTTTAATAGTGCATTTCACTCGCCATTTCATGCGCTTTGAGATGCCGCCTAGCCCAGTACGCTATCTGAAATAGGAGCGACGTAAGTTTAACAAATGTGATAGAATTACGCTGAATTGTTATGTTAACCGTAATATAAAATGATCTAATCGGGTCTCTGTTCGCCTTACCCTAGAAGTTTAATAGTGCATTTTACTCGCCATTCCACGCGCTTTAAGATGCCGCCTAGCCCAGTACGCTATCTGAAATAGGAGCGACGTAAGTTGAACAAATGTGATAGAATTACGCTGAATTCTTATATTAACCGTAATATAAAATGATCTAATCGGGTCTCTGTTTGCCTTATCCTAGAAGTTTAATAGTGCATTATACTCGCCATTTCATGCGCTTCGAGATGCCGCTTAGCCCAATACGCCATCTGAAATAGGAGCGACGTAAATTGAACAAATGTGATAGAATTTCCGTGAATTCTTATATTAACCTTAATGTAAAATGATCTAATCGGGTCTCTGATCGCCCTACCATAGAAGTCTAATAGTGCATTTCACTCGCCATTTCATGCGCTTTGAGATGCCTCTTAGCCCAATACGCTATCTGAAATAGGAGCGACGTAAGTTGAACAAATGTGATAGAATTTCGCTGAATTCTTTTATGAACCATAATGTAAAATGATCTAATCGGGTCTCTGTTCACCCTAGCATAGAGGTTTAATAGTGCATTTTACTCGCCATTCCACGCGCTTTAAGTTACCGCCTAGCCCAGTACGCTATCTAAAATAGGAGCGACGTAAATTGAACAAATGTGATAGAATTTTGCTGAATCCTTAAATTAACGGTAATATAAAATGATCTAATCGGGTCTCTGTTTGCCCTACCCTAGAGGTTTCATAGTGCATTTTACTCGCCATTTCATGCGCTTTGAGATGCCGCTTAGCCCAATACGCTATCTGAAACGTGAGCGACGTAAATTGAACAAATGTGATAGAATTTCGCTGAATTCTTATATTATCCCAAATATAAAATGATCTAATCGGGTCTCTGATTGCCCTATAATCGATGTTAAATAGTGAATTTCACTCGCCATTCCACGCGCATTAAGATGCCGCCTAGCCCAATACGCTATCTGAAATAGGAGCGACGTAAATTGAACAAATGTGATAGAATTACGCTGCATACTTATATTAACACAAATATAAAATGATCTAATCGGGTCTCTGATTGCCCTATCATCGAAGTTAAATAGTGAATTTCACTCGCCATTCCACGCGCTTTAAGATGCCGCCTAGCCCAGTACGCTATCTGAAATAGGAGCGACGTAAATTGAACAAATGTGATAGAATTACGCTGCATTCTTATATTAACCGTAATATAAAATGTTCTAATCGGGTCTCTGTTTGGCTTATCCTAGAAGTTTAATAGTGCATTTTACTCGCCATTTCATGCGCTTTGAAATGCCGCTTAGCCCAATACGCTATCTGAAATAGGAGCGACGTAAATTGAACAAATGTGATAGAATTTCGCTGAATTCTTAAATTAACCATAATATAAAATGATCTAATCGGGTCTCTGTTTGTCCTACCCTAGAAGTTTAATAGTGCATTTTACTCGCCATTTCATGCGCTTTGAGATGCCGCCTAGCCCAGTACGCTATCTGAAATAGGAGCGACGTAAGTTGAACAAATGTGATAGAATTACGCTGCATTCTTATATTAACCGTAATATAAAATGATCTAATCGGGTCTCTGTTTGCCTTATCCTAGAAGTTTAATAGTGCATTATACTCGCCATTTCATGCGCTTCGAGATGCCGCTTAGCCCAATACGCTATCTGAAATAGGAGCGACGTAAATTGAACAAATGTGATAGAATTTCCGTGAATTCTTATATTAACCTTAATGTAAAATGATCTAATCGGGTCTCTGATCGCCCTACCATAGAAGTCTAATAGTGCATTTCACTCGCCATTTCATGCGCTTTGAGATGCCTCTTAGCCCAATACGCTATCTGAAATAGGAGCGACGTAAGTTGAACAAATGTGATAGAATTTCGCTGAATTCTTTTATGAACCATAATGTAAAATGATCTAATCGGGTCTCTGTTCACCCTAGCATAGAGGTTTAATAGTGCATTTTACTCGCCATTCCACGCGCTTTAAGTTACCGCCTAGCCCAGTACGCTATCTAAAATAGGAGCGACGTAAATTGAACAAATGTGATAGAATTTTGCTGAATCCTTAAATTAACGGTAATATAAAATGATCTAATCGGGTCTCTGTTTGCCCTACCCTAGAGGTTTCATAGTGCATTTTACTCGCCATTTCATGCGCTTTGAGATGCCGCTTAGCCCAATACGCTATCTGAAACGTGAGCGACGTAAATTGAACAAATGTGATAGAATTTCGCTGAATTCTTATATTATCCCAAATATAAAATGATCTAATCGGGTCTCTGATTGCCCTATAATCGATGTTAAATAGTGAATTTCACTCGCCATTCCACGCGCATTAAGATGCCGCCTAGCCCAATACGCTATCTGAAATAGGAGCGACGTAAATTGAACAAATGTGATAGAATTACGCTGCATACTTATATTAACCATAATATAAAATGATCTAATCGGGTCTCTGATTGCACTATCATCGAAGTTAAATAGTGAATTTCACTCGCCATTCCACGCGCTTTAAGATGCCGCCTAGCCCAGTACGCTATCTGAAATAGGAGCGACGTAAATTGAACAAATGTGATAGAATTACGCTGCATTCTTATATTAACCGTAATATAAAATGTTCTAATCGGGTCTCTGTTTGGCGTATCCTAGAAGTTTAATAGTGCATTTTACTCGCCATTTCATGCGCTTTGAAATGCCGCTTAGCCCAATACGCTATCTGAAATAGGAGCGACGTAAATTGAACAAATGTGATAGAATTTCGCTGAATTCTTAAATTAACCATAATATAAAATGATCTAATCGGGTCTCTGTTTGTCCTACCCTAGAAGTTTAATAGTGCATTTTACTCGCCATTTCATGCGCTTTGAGATGCCGCATAGCCCAGTACGCTATCTGAAATAGGAGCGACGTAAGTTGAACAAATGTGATAGAATTACGCTGCATTCTTATATTAACCGTAATATAAAATGATCTAATCGGGTCTCTGTTTGCCTTATCCTAGAAGTTTAATAGTGCATTATACTCGCCATTTCATGCGCTTCGAGATGCCGCTTAGCCCAATACGCTATCTGAAATAGGAGCGACGTAAATTGAACAAATGTGATAGAATTTCGCTGAATTCTTATATTAACCCAAATATAAAATGATCTAATCGGGTCTCTGATTGCCCTATCATCGAAGTTAAATAGTGAATTTCACTCGCCATTCCACGCGCTTTAAGATGCCGCCTAGCCCAGTACGCTATCTGAAATAGGAGCGACGTAAGTTGAACAGATGTGATAGAATTACGCTGCATTCTTATATTAACCGTAATATAAAATGATCTAATCGGGTCTCTGTTTGCCTTATCCTAGAAGTTTAATAGTGCATTATACTCGCCATTTCATGCGCTTCGAGATGCCGCTTAGCCCAATACGCCATCTGAAATAGGAGCGACGTAAATTGAACAAATGTGATAGAATTTCCGTGAATTCTTATATTAACCTTAATGTAAAATGATCTAATCGGGTCTCTGATCGCCCTACCATAGAAGTCTAATAGTGCATTTCACTCGCCATTTCATGCGCTTTGAGATGCCTCTTAGCCCAATACGCTATCTGAAATAGGAGCGACGTAAGTTGAACAAATGTGATAGAATTTCGCTGAATTCTTTTATGAACCATAATGTAAAATGATCTAATCGGGTCTCTGTTCTCCCTAGCATAGAGGTTTAATAGTGCATTTTACTCGCCATTCCACGCGCTTTAAGTTACCGCCTAGCCCAGTACGCTATCTAAAATAGGAGCGACGTAAATTGAACAAATGTGATAGAATTTTGCTGAATCCTTAAATTAACGGTAATATAAAATGATCTAATCGGGTCTCTGTTTGCCCTACCCTAGAGGTTTCATAGTGCATTTTACTCGCCATTTCATGCGCTTTGAGATGCCGCTTAGCCCAATACGCTATCTGAAACGTGAGCGACGTAAATTGAACAAATGTGATAGAATTTCGCTGAATTCTTATATTATCCCAAATATAAAATGATCTAATCGGGTCTCTGATTGCCCTATCATCGATGTTAAATAGTGAATTTCACTCGCCATTCCACGCGCATTAAGATGCCGCCTAGCCCAATACGCTATCTGAAATAGGAGCGACGTAAATTGAACAAATGTGATAGAATTACGCTGCATACTTATATTAACCCAAATATAAAATGATCTAATCGGGTCTCTGATTGCCCTATCATCGAAGTTAAATAGTGAATTTCACTCGCCATTCCACGCGCTTTAAGATGCCGCCTAGCCCAGTACGCTATCTGAAATAGGAGCGACGTAAATTGAACAAATGTGATAGAATTACGCTGCATTCTTATATTAACCGTAATATAAAATGTTCTAATCGGGTCTCTGTTTGCCTTATCCTAGAAGTTTAATAGTGCATTTTACTCGCCATTTCATGCGCTTTGAAATGCCGCTTAGCCCAATACGCTATCTGAAATAGGAGCGACGTAAATTGAACAAATGTGATAGAATTTCGCTGAATTCTTAAATTAACCATAATATAAAATGATCTAATCGGGTCTCTGTTTGTCCTACCCTAGAAGTTTAATAGTGCATTTTACTCGCCATTTCATGCGCTTTGAGATGCCGCCTAGCCCAGTACGCTATCTGAAATAGGAGCGACGTAAGTTGAACAAATGTGATAGAATTACGCTGCATTCTTATATTAACCGTAATATAAAATGATCTAATCGGGTCTCTGTTTGCCTTATCCTAGAAGTTTAATAGTGCATTATACTCGCCATTTCATGCGCTTCGAGATGCCGCTTAGCCCAATACGCCATCTGAAATAGGAGCGACGTAAATTGAACAAATGTGATAGAATTTCGCTGAATTCTTATATTAACCAAAATATAAAATGATCTAATCGGGTCTCTGATTGCCCTATCATAGAAGTTTAATAGTGCATTTTATTCGCCATTCCACGCTCTTTAAGATGCGCCTAGCCCAGTATGCTATCTGAAATAGGAACGACGTAAATTGAACAAATGTGATAGAATTTTGCTGAATTCTTATATTAACCGTAATATAAAATGATCTAATCGGGTCTCTGTTTGCCTTACCCTAGAAGTTTAATAGTGCATTTTACTCGCCATTCCACGCGCTTTAAGATGCCGCCTAGCCCAGTACGCTATCTGAAATAGGAGCGACGTAAGTTGAACAAATGTGATAGAATTACGCTGCATTCTTATATTAACCGTAATATAAAATGATCTAATCGGGTCTCTGTTTGCCTTATCCTAGAAGTTTAATAGTGCATTATACTCGCCATTTCATGCGCTTCGAGATGCCGCTTAGCCCAATACGCCATCTGAAATAGGAGCGACGTAAATTGAACAAATGTGATAGAATTTCCGTGAATTCTTATATTAACCTTAATGTAAAATGATCTAATCGGGTCTCTGATCGCCCTACCATAGAAGTCTAATAGTGCATTTCACTCGCCATTTCATGCGCTTTGAGATGCCTCTTAGCCCAATACGCTATCTGAAATAGGAGCGACGTAAGTTGAACAAATGTGATAGAATTTCGCTGAATTCTTTTATGAACCATAATGTAAAATGATCTAATCGGGTCTCTGTTCACCCTAGCCTAGAGGTTTAATAGTGCATTTTACTCGCCATTCCACGCGCTTTAAGTTACCGCCTAGCCCAGTACGCTATCTAAAATAGGAGCGACGTAAATTGAACAAATGTGATAGAATTTTGCTGAATCCTTAAATTAACGGTAATATAAAATGATCTAATCGGGTCTCTGTTTGCCCTACCCTAGAGGTTTCATAGTGCATTTTACTCGCCATTTCATGCGCTTTGAGATGCCGCTTAGCCCAATACGCTATCTGAAACGTGCGCGACGTAAATTGAACAAATGTGATAGAATTTCGCTGAATTCTTATATTATCCCAAATATAAAATGATCTAATCGGGTCTCTGATTGCCCTATCATCGATGTTAAATAGTGAATTTCACTCGCCATTCCACGCGCATTAAGATGCCGCCTAGCCCAATACGCTATCTGAAATAGGAGCGACGTAAATAGAACAAATGTGGTAGAATTTCGCTGAATTCTCAAATTAACTATAATATAAAATTATCTAATCGGGTCTCTGTTTGCCCTACCATAGAAGTTTAATAGTGCATTTTACTCGTCATTTCATGCGCTGTGAGAGGCAGCTTAGCCCAATACGTTATCTGAAATAGGAGCGATGTAAATTGAACAAATGTGATAGAATTTCGCTGAATTCTTTTATTAACCATAATGTAAAATGATCTAATCGGGTCTCCGATTGCCCTATCCTAGAAGTTTAATGGTGCATTTTATTCGCCATTTCATGCTCTTTGAGATGCCGCTTAGCCCAATACGCTATCTGAAATAGGAGCGACGTAAATTGAACAAATGTGATAGAATTTTCCTGAAATCTTATATTGAACAAAATATAAAATGATCTAATTGGGGCTCTGATTGCCCTATCATAGAAGTTTAGTAGTGCATTTTACTCGCCCTTCCAGGCGCTTTAAGATACCGTCTAACCCAATACGCTATCTGAAATAGGAGCGACGTAAATTGAACAAATGTGATAGAATTTCCCTGAAATCTTATATTAACCATAATATAAAATGATCTAATCGGGTCTCTGATTGCCCTATCATAGAAGTTTAATAGTGCATTTTACTCGCCATTCCACGCTCTTTAAGATGCGCCTAGCCCAGTATGCTATCTGAAATAGGAACGACGTAAATTGAACAAATGTGATAGAATTTTGCTGAATTCTTATATTAACCGTAATATAAAATGATCTAATCGGGTCTCTGTTTGCCTTACCCTAGAAGTTTAATAGTGCATTTTACTCGCCATTCCACGCGCTTTAAGATGCCGCCTAGCCCAGTACGCTATCTGAAATAGGAGCGACGTAAGTTGAACAAATGTGATAGAATTACGCTGCATTCTTATATTAACCGTAATATAAAATGATCTAATCGGGTCTCTGTTTGCCTTATCCTAGAAGTTTAATAGTGCATTATACTCGCCATTTCATGCGCTTCGAGATGCCGCTTAGCCCAATACGCTATCTGAAATAGGAGCGACGTAAATTGAACAAATGTGATAGAATTTCCGTGAATTCTTATATTAACCTTAATGTAAAATGATCTAATCGGGTCTCTGATCGCCCTACCATAGAAGTCTAATAGTGCATTTCACTCGCCATTTCATGCGCTTTGAGATGCCTCTTAGCCCAATACGCTATCTGAAATAGGAGCGACGTAAGTTGAACAAATGTGATAGAATTTCGCTGAATTCTTTTATGAACCATAATGTAAAATGATCTAATCGGGTCTCTGTTCACCCTAGCATAGAGGTTTAATAGTGCATTTTACTCGCCATTCCACGCGCTTTAAGTTACCGCCTAGCCCAGTACGCTATCTAAAATAGGAGCGACGTAAATTGAACAAATGTGATAGAATTTTGCTGAATCCTTAAATTAACGGTAATATAAAATGATCTAATCGGGTCTCTGTTTGCCCTACCCTAGATGTTTCATAGTGCATTTTACTCGCCATTTCATGCGCTTTGAGATGCCGCTTAGCCCAATACGCTATCTGAAACGTGAGCGACGTAAATTGAACAAATGTGATAGAATTTCGCTGAATTCTTATATTATCCCAAATATAAAATGATCTAATCGGGTCTCTGATTGCCCTATCATCGATGTTAAATAGAGAATTTCACTCGCCATTCCACGCGCATTAAGATGCCGCCTAGCCCAATACGCTATCTGAAATAGGAGCGACGTAAATTGAACAAATGTGATAGAATTACGCTGCATACTTATATTAACCCAAATATAAAATGATCTAATCGGGTCTCTGATTGCCCTATCATCGAAGTTAAATAGTGAATTTCACTCGCCATTCCACGCGCTTTAAGATGCCGCCTAGCCCAGTACGCTATCTGAAATAGGAGCGACGTAAATTGAACAAATGTGATAGAATTACGCTGCATTCTTATATTAACCGTAATATAAAATGTTCTAATCGGGTCTCTGTTTGGCTTATCCTAGAAGTTTAATAGTGCATTTTACTCGCCATTTCATGCGCTTTGAAATGCCGCTTAGCCCAATACGCTATCTGAAATAGGAGCGACGTAAATTGAACAAATGTGATAGAATTTCGCTGAATTCTTAAATTAACCATAATATAAAATGATCTAATCGGGTCTCTGTTTGTCCTACCCTAGAAGTTTAATAGTGCATTTTACTCGCCATTTCATGCGCTTTGAGATGCCGCCTAGCCCAGTACGCTATCTGAAATAGGAGCGACGTAAGTTGAACAAATGTGATAGAATTACGCTGCATTCTTATATTAACCGTAATATAAAATGATCTAATCGGGTCTCTGTTTGCCTTATCCTAGAAGTTTAATAGTGCATTATACTCGCCATTTCATGCGCTTCGAGATGCCGCTTAGCCCAATACGCTATCTGAAATAGGAGCGACGTAAATTGAACAAATGTGATAGAATTTCGCTGAATTCTTATATTAACCCAAATATAAAATGATCTAATCGGGTCTCTGATTGCCCTATCATCGAAGTTAAATAGTGAATTTCACTCGCCATTCCACGCGCTTTAAGATGCCGCCTAGCCCAGTACGCTATCTGAAATAGGAGCGACGTAAGTTGAACAGATGTGATAGAATTACGCTGCATTCTTATATTAACCGTAATATAAAATGATCTAATCGGGTCTCTGTTTGCCTTATCCTAGAAGTTTAATAGTGCATTATACTCGCCATTTCATGCGCTTCGAGATGCCGCTTAGCCCAATACGCCATCTGAAATAGGAGCGACGTAAATTGAACAAATGTGATAGAATTTCCGTGAATTCTTATATTAACCTTAATGTAAAATGATCTAATCGGGTCTCTGATCGCCCTACCATAGAAGTCTAATAGTGCATTTCACTCGCCATTTCATGCGCTTTGAGATGCCTCTTAGCCCAATACGCTATCTGAAATAGGAGCGACGTAAGTTGAACAAATGTGATAGAATTTCGCTGAATTCTTTTATGAACCATAATGTAAAATGATCTAATCGGGTCTCTGTTCACCCTAGCATAGAGGTTTAATAGTGCATTTTACTCGCCATTCCACGCGCTTTAAGTTACCGCCTAGCCCAGTACGCTATCTAAAATAGGAGCGACGTAAATTGAACAAATGTGATAGAATTTTGCTGAATCCTTAAATTAACGGTAATATAAAATGATCTAATCGGGTCTCTGTTTGCCCTACCCTAGAGGTTTCATAGTGCATTTTACTCGCCATTTCATGCGCTTTGAGATGCCGCTTAGCCCAATACGCTATCTGAAACGTGAGCGACGTAAATTGAACAAATGTGATAGAATTTCGCTGAATTCTTATATTATCCCAAATATAAAATGATCTAATCGGGTCTCTGATTGCCCTATAATCGATGTTAAATAGTGAATTTCACTCGCCATTCCACGCGCATTAAGATGCCGCCTAGCCCAATACGCTATCTGAAATAGGAGCGACGTAAATTGAACAAATGTGATAGAATTACGCTGCATTCTTATATTAACCGTAATATAAAATGTTCTAATCGGGTCTCTGTTTGGCTTATCCTAGAAGTTTAATAGTGCATTTTACTCGCCATTTCATGCGCTTTGAAATGCCGCTTAGCCCAATACGCTATCTGAAATAGGAGCGACGTAAATTGAACAAATGTGATAGAATTTCGCTGAATTCTTAAATTAACCATAATATAAAATGATCTAATCGGGTCTCTGTTTGTCCTACCCTAGAAGTTTAATAGTGCATTTTACTCGCCATTTCATGCGCTTTGAGATGCCGCCTAGCCCAGTACGCTATCTGAAATAGGAGCGACGTAAGTTGAACAAATGTGATAGAATTACGCTGCATTCTTATATTAACCGTAATATAAAATGATCTAATCGGGTCTCTGTTTGCCTTATCCTAGAAGTTTAATAGTGCATTATACTCGCCATTTCATGCGCTTCGAGATGCCGCTTAGCCCAATACGCTATCTGAAATAGGAGCGACGTAAATTGAACAAATGTGATAGAATTTCCGTGAATTCTTATATTAACCTTAATGTAAAATGATCTAATCGGGTCTCTGATCGCCCTACCATAGAAGTCTAATAGTGCATTTCACTCGCCATTTCATGCGCTTTGAGATGCCTCTTAGCCCAATACGCTATCTGAAATAGGAGCGACGTAAGTTGAACAAATGTGATAGAATTTCGCTGAATTCTTTTATGAACCATAATGTAAAATGATCTAATCGGGTCTCTGTTCACCCTAGCATAGAGGTTTAATAGTGCATTTTACTCGCCATTCCACGCGCTTTAAGTTACCGCCTAGCCCAGTACGCTATCTAAAATAGGAGCGACGTAAATTGAACAAATGTGATAGAATTTTGCTGAATCCTTAAATTAACGGTAATATAAAATGATCTAATCGGGTCTCTGTTTGCCCTACCCTAGAGGTTTCATAGTGCATTTTACTCGCCATTTCATGCGCTTTGAGATGCCGCTTAGCCCAATACGCTATCTGAAACGTGAGCGACGTAAATTGAACAAATGTGATAGAATTTCGCTGAATTCTTATATTATCCCAAATATAAAATGATCTAATCGGGTCTCTGATTGCCCTATAATCGATGTTAAATAGTGAATTTCACTCGCCATTCCACGCGCATTAAGATGCCGCCTAGCCCAATACGCTATCTGAAATAGGAGCGACGTAAATTGAACAAATGTGATAGAATTACGCTGCATACTTATATTAACCCAAATATAAAATGATCTAATCGGGTCTCTGATTGCCCTATCATCGAAGTTAAATAGTGAATTTCACTCGCCATTCCACGCGCTTTAAGATGCCGCCTAGCCCAGTACGCTATCTGAAATAGGAGCGACGTAAGTTGAACAGATGTGATAGAATTACGCTGCATTCTTATATTAACCGTAATATAAAATGATCTAATCGGGTCTCTGTTTGCCTTATCCTAGAAGTTTAATAGTGCATTATACTCGCCATTTCATGCGCTTCGAGATGCCGCTTAGCCCAATACGCCATCTGAAATAGGAGCGACGTAAATTGAACAAATGTGATAGAATTTCCGTGAATTCTTATATTAACCTTAATGTAAAATGATCTAATCGGGTCTCTGATCGCCCTACCATAGAAGTCTAATAGTGCATTTCACTCGCCATTTCATGCGCTTTGAGATGCCTCTTAGCCCAATACGCTATCTGAAATAGGAGCGACGTAAGTTGAACAAATGTGATAGAATTTCGCTGAATTCTTTTATGAACCATAATGTAAAATGATCTAATCGGGTCTCTGTTCACCCTAGCATAGAGGTTTAATAGTGCATTTTACTCGCCATTCCACGCGCTTTAAGTTACCGCCTAGCCCAGTACGCTATCTAAAATAGGAGCGACGTAAATTGAACAAATGTGATAGAATTTTGCTGAATCCTTAAATTAACGGTAATATAAAATGATCTAATCGGGTCTCTGTTTGCCCTACCCTAGAGGTTTCATAGTGCATTTTACTCGCCATTTCATGCGCTTTGAGATGCCGCTTAGCCCAATACGCTATCTGAAACGTGAGCGACGTAAATTGAACAAATGTGATAGAATTTCGCTGAATTCTTATATTATCCCAAATATAAAATGATCTAATCGGGTCTCTGATTGCCCTATAATCGATGTTAAATAGTGAATTTCACTCGCCATTCCACGCGCATTAAGATGCCGCCTAGCCCAATACGCTATCTGAAATAGGAGCGACGTAAATTGAACAAATGTGATAGAATTACGCTGCATTCTTATATTAACCGTAATATAAAATGTTCTAATCGGGTCTCTGTTTGGCTTATCCTAGAAGTTTAATAGTGCATTTTACTCGCCATTTCATGCGCTTTGAGATGCCGCTTAGCCCAATACGCTATCTGAAATAGGAGCGACGTAAATTGAACAAATGTGATAGAATTTCGCTGAATTCTTAAATTAACCATAATATAAAATGATCTAATCGGGTCTCTGTTTGTCCTACCCTAGAAGTTTAATAGTGCATTTTACTCGCCATTTCATGCGCTTTGAGATGCCGCCTAGCCCAGTACGCTATCTGAAATAGGAGCGACGTAAGTTGAACAAATGTGATAGAATTACGCTGCATTCTTATATTAACCGTAATATAAAATGATCTAATCGGGTCTCTGTTTGCCTTATCCTAGAAGTTTAATAGTGCATTATACTCGCCATTTCATGCGCTTCGAGATGCCGCTTAGCCCAATACGCTATCTGAAATAGGAGCGACGTAAATTGAACAAATGTGATAGAATTTCGCTGAATTCTTATATTAACCCAAATATAAAATGATCTAATCGGGTCTCTGATTGCCCTATCATCGAAGTTAAATAGTGAATTTCACTCGCCATTCCACGCGCTTTAAGATGCCGCCTAGCCCAGTACGCTATCTGAAATAGGAGCGACGTAAGTTGAACAGATGTGATAGAATTACGCTGCATTCTTATATTAACCGTAATATAAAATGATCTAATCGGGTCTCTGTTTGCCTTATCCTAGAAGTTTAATAGTGCATTATACTCGCCATTTCATGCGCTTCGAGATGCCGCTTAGCCCAATACGCCATCTGAAATAGGAGCGACGTAAATTGAACAAATGTGATAGAATTTCCGTGAATTCTTATATTAACCTTAATGTAAAATGATCTAATCGGGTCTCTGATCGCCCTACCATAGAAGTCTAATAGTGCATTTCACTCGCCATTTCATGCGCTTTGAGATGCCTCTTAGCCCAATACGCTATCTGAAATAGGAGCGACGTAAGTTGAACAAATGTGATAGAATTTCGCTGAATTCTTTTATGAACCATAATGTAAAATGATCTAATCGGGTCTCTGTTCACCCTAGCATAGAAGTTTAATAGTGCATTTTACTCGCCATTCCACGCGCTTTAAGTTACCGCCTAGCCCAGTACGCTATCTAAAATAGGAGCGACGTAAATTGAACAAATGTGATAGAATTTTGCTGAATCCTTAAATTAACGGTAATATAAAATGATCTAATCGGGTCTCTGTTTGCCCTACCCTAGAGGTTTCATAGTGCATTTTACTCGCCATTTCATGCGCTTTGAGATGCCGCTTAGCCCAATACGCTATCTGAAACGTGAGCGACGTAAATTGAACAAATGTGATAGAATTTCGCTGAATTCTTATATTATCCCAAATATAAAATGATCTAATCGGGTCTCTGATTGCCCTATAATCGATGTTAAATAGTGAATTTCACTCGCCATTCCACGCGCATTAAGATGCCGCCTAGCCCAATACGCTATCTGAAATAGGAGCGACGTAAATTGAACAAATGTGATAGAATTACGCTGCATACTTATATTAACCCAAATATAAAATGATCTAATCGGGTCTCTGATTGCCCTATCATCGAAGTTAAATAGTGAATTTCACTCGCCATTCCACGCGCTTTAAGATGCCGCCTAGCCCAGTACGCTATCTGAAATAGGAGCGACGTAAATTGAACAAATGTGATAGAATTACGCTGCATTCTTATATTAACCGTAATATAAAATGTTCTAATCGGGTCTCTGTTTGGCTTATCCTAGAAGTTTAATAGTGCATTTTACTCGCCATTTCATGCGCTTTGAAATGCCGCTTAGCCCAATACGCTATCTGAAATAGGAGCGACGTAAATTGAACAAATGTGATAGAATTTCGCTGAATTCTTAAATTAACCATAATATAAAATGATCTAATCGGGTCTCTGTTTGTCCTACCCTAGAAGTTTAATAGTGCATTTTACTCGCCATTTCATGCGCTTTGAGATGCCGCCTAGCCCAGTACGCTATCTGAAATAGGAGCGACGTAAGTTGAACAAATGTGATAGAATTACGCTGCATTCTTATATTAACCGTAATATAAAATGATCTAATCGGGTCTCTGTTTGCCTTATCCTAGAAGTTTAATAGTGCATTATACTCGCCATTTCATGCGCTTCGAGATGCCGCTTAGCCCAATACGCCATCTGAAATAGGAGCGACGTAAATTGAACAAATGTGATAGAATTTCGCTGAATTCTTATATTAACCATAATATAAAATGATCTAATCGGGTCTCTGATTGCCCTATCATAGAAGTTTAATAGTGCATTTTATTCGCCATTCCACGCTCTTTAAGATGCGCCTAGCCCAGTATGCTATCTGAAATAGGAACGACGTAAATTGAACAAATGTGATAGAATTTTGCTGAATTCTTATATTAACCGTAATATAAAATGATCTAATCGGGTCTCTGTTTGCCTTACCCTAGAAGTTTAATAGTGCATTTTACTCGCCATTCCACGCGCTTTAAGATGCCGCCTAGCCCAGTACGCTATCTGAAATAGGAGCGACGTAAGTTGAACAAATGTGATAGAATTACGCTGCATTCTTATATTAACCTTAATATAAAATGATCTAATCGGGTCTCTGTTTGCCTTATCCTAGAAGTTTAATAGTGCATTATACTCGCCATTTCATGCGCTTCGAGATGCCGCTTAGCCCAATACGCCATCTGAAATAGGAGCGACGTAAATTGAACAAATGTGATAGAATTTCCGTGAATTCTTATATTAACCTTAATGTAAAATGATCTAATCGGGTCTCTGATCGCCCTACCATAGAAGTCTAATAGTGCATTTCACTCGCCATTTCATGCGCTTTGAGATGCCTCTTAGCCCAATACGCTATCTGAAATAGGAGCGACGTAAGTTGAACAAATGTGATAGAATTTCGCTGAATTCTTTTATGAACCATAATGTAAAATGATCTAATCGGGTCTCTGTTCACCCTAGCCTAGAGGTTTAATAGTGCATTTTACTCGCCATTCCACGCGCTTTAAGTTACCGCCTAGCCCAGTACGCTATCTAAAATAGGAGCGACGTAAATTGAACAAATGTGATAGAATTTTGCTGAATCCTTAAATTAACGGTAATATAAAATGATCTAATCGGGTCTCTGTTTGCCCTACCCTAGAGGTTTCATAGTGCATTTTACTCGCCATTTCATGCGCTTTGAGATGCCGCTTAGCCCAATACGCTATCTGAAACGTGCGCGACGTAAATTGAACAAATGTGATAGAATTTCGCTGAATTCTTATATTATCCCAAATATAAAATGATCTAATCGGGTCTCTGATTGCCCTATCATCGATGTTAAATAGTGAATTTCACTCGCCATTCCACGCGCATTAAGATGCCGCCTAGCCCAATACGCTATCTGAAATAGGAGCGACGTAAATAGAACAAATGTGGTAGAATTTCGCTGAATTCTCAAATTAACTATAATATAAAATTATCTAATCGGGTCTCTGTTTGCCCTACCATAGAAGTTTAATAGTGCATTTTACTCGTCATTTCATGCGCTGTGAGAGGCAGCTTAGCCCAATACGTTATCTGAAATAGGAGCGATGTAAATTGAACAAATGTGATAGAATTTCGCTGAATTCTTTTATTAACCATAATGTAAAATGATCTAATCGGGTCTCCGTTCGCCCTATCCTAGAAGTTTAATGGTGCATTTTATTCGCCATTTCATGCGCTTTGAGATGCCGCTTAGCCCAATACGCTATCTGAAATAGGAGCGACGTAAATTGAACAAATGTGATAGAATTTTCCTGAAATCTTATATTGAACAAAATATAAAATGATCTAATTGGGGCTCTGATTGCCCTATCATAGAAGTTTAGTAGTGCATTTTACTCGCCCTTCCAGGCGCTTTAAGATACCGTCTAACCCAATACGCTATCTGAAATAGGAGCGACGTAAATTGAACAAATGTGATAGAATTTCCCTGAAATCTTATATTAACCATAATATAAAATGATCTAATCGGGTCTCTGATTGCCCTATCATAGAAGTTTAATAGTGCATTTTACTCGCCATTCCACGCTCTTTAAGATGCGCCTAGCCCAGTATGCTATCTGAAATAGGAACGACGTAAATTGAACAAATGTGATAGAATTTTGCTGAATTCTTATATTAACCGTAATATAAAATGATCTAATCGGGTCTCTGTTTGCCTTACCCTAGAAGTTTAATAGTGCATTTTACTCGCCATTCCACGCGCTTTAAGATGCCGCCTAGCCCAGTACGCTATCTGAAATAGGAGCGACGTAAGTTGAACAAATGTGATAGAATTACGCTGCATTCTTATATTAACCGTAATATAAAATGATCTAATCGGGTCTCTGTTTGCCTTATCCTAGAAGTTTAATAGTGCATTATACTCGCCATTTCATGCGCTTCGAGATGCCGCTTAGCCCAATACGCCATCTGAAATAGGAGCGACGTAAATTGAACAAATGTGATAGAATTTCCGTGAATTCTTATATTAACCTTAATGTAAAATGATCTAATCGGGTCTCTGATCGCCCTACCATAGAAGTCTAATAGTGCATTTCACTCGCCATTTCATGCGCTTTGAGATGCCTCTTAGCCCAATACGCTATCTGAAATAGGAGCGACGTAAGTTGAACAAATGTGATAGAATTTCGCTGAATTCTTTTATGAACCATAATGTAAAATGATCTAATCGGGTCTCTGTTCACCCTAGCCTAGAGGTTTAATAGTGCATTTTACTCGCCATTCCACGCGCTTTAAGTTACCGCCTAGCCCAGTACGCTATCTAAAATAGGAGCGACGTAAATTGAACAAATGTGATAGAATTTTGCTGAATCCTTAAATCAACGGTAATATAAAATGATCTAATCGGGTCTCTGTTTGCCTTACCCTAGAAGTTTAATAGTGCATTTTACTCGCCATTCCACGCGCTTTAAGATGCCGCCTAGCCCATTACGCTATCTGAAATAGGAGCGACGTAAGTTGAACAAATGTGATAGAATTACGCTGCATTCCTATATTAACCGTAATATAAAATGATCTAATCGGGTCTCTGTTTGCCTTATCCTAGATGTTTAATAGTGCATTATACTCGCCATTTCATGCGCTTCGAGATGCCGCTTAGCCCAATACGCCATCTGAAATAGGAGCGACGTAAATTGAACAAATGTGATAGAATTTCCGTGAATTCTTACATTAACCTTAATGTAAAATGATCTAATCGGGTCTCTGATCGCCGTACCATAGAAGTCTAATAGTGCATTTCACTCGCCATTTCATGCGCTTTGAGATGCCTCTTAGCCCAATACGCTATCTGAAATAGGAGCGACGTAAGTTGAACAAATGTGATAGAATTTCGCTGAATTCTTTTATGAACCATAATGTAAAATGATCTAATCGGGTCTCTGTTCACCCTAGCCTAGAGGTTTAATAGTGCATTTTACTCGCCATTCCACGCGCTTTAAGTTACCGCCTAGCCCAGTACGCTATCTGAAATAGGAGCGACGTAAGTTGAACAAATGTGATAGAATTACGCTGCATTCTTATATTAACCGTAATATAAAATGATCTAATCGGGTCTCTGTTTGCCTTATCCTAGAAGTTTAATAGTGCATTATACTCGCCATTTCATGCGCTTCGAGATGCCGCTTAGCCCAATACGCCATCTGAAATAGGAGCGACGTAAATTGAACAAATGTGATAGAATTTCCGTGAATTCTTATATTAACCTTAATGTAAAATGATCTAATCGGGTCTCTGATCGCCCTACCATAGAAGTCTAATAGTGCATTTCACTCGCCATTTCATGCGCTTTGAGATGCCTCTTAGCCCAATACGCTATCTGAAATAGGAGCGACGTAAGTTGAACAAATGTGATAGAATTTCGCTGAATTCTTTTATGAACCATAATGTAAAATGATCTAATCGGGTCTCTGTTCACCCTAGCCTAGAGGTTTAATAGTGCATTTTACTCGCCATTCCACGCGCTTTAAGTTACCGCCTAGCCCAGTACGCTATCTAAAATAGGAGCGACGTAAATTGAACAAATGTGATAGAATTTTGCTGAATCCTTAAATCAACGGTAATATAAAATGATCTAATCGGGTCTCTGTTTGCCCTACCCTAGAGGTTTCATAGTGCATTTTACTCGCCATTTCATGCGCTTTGAGATGCCGCTTAGCCCAATACGCTATCTGAAACGTGAGCGACGTAAATTGAACAAATGTGATCGAATTTCGCTGAATTCTTATATTATCCCAAATATAAAATGATCTAATCGGGTCTCTGATTGCCCTATCATCGATGTTAAATAGTGAATTTCACTCGCCATTCCACGCGCATTAAGATGCCGCCGAGCCCAATACGCTATCTGAAATAGGAGCGACGTAAATAGAACAAATGTGGTAGAATTTCGCTGAATTCTCAAATTAACTATAATATAAAATTATCTAATCGGGTCTCTGTTTGCCCTACCATAGAAGTTTAATAGTGCATTTTACTCGTCATTTCATGCGCTGTGAGAGGCAGCTTAGCCCAATACGTTATCTGAAATAGGAGCGATGTAAATTGAACAAATGTGATAGAATTTCGCTGAATTCTTTTATTAACCATAATGTAAAATGATCTAATCGGGTCTCCGTTCGCCCTAGCCTAGAAGTTTAATGGTGCATTTTATTCGTCATTTCATGCGCTTTGATATGCCGCTTAGCCCAATACGCTATCTGAAATAGGAGCGACGTAAATTGAACAAATGTGATAGAATTTCCCTGAAATCTTATATTGAACAAAATATAAAATGATCTAATTGGGGCTCTGATCGCCCTATCATAGAAGTTTAGTAGTGCATTTTACTCGCCCTTCCAGGCGCTTTAAGATACCGTCTAGCCCAATACGCTATCTGAAATAGGAGCGACGTAAATTGAACAAATGTGGTAGAATTTCCCTGAATTCTTATATTAACCATAATATAAAATGATCTAATCGGGTCTCTGTTTGCCATACCCTAGAAGTTTAATAGTGGATTTTGCTCGCCATTTCATGCGCTTTGAGATGCCGCTTAGCCCAATACGCTATCTGAAATAGCAGCGACGTAAATTGAACAAATGTGATATAATTTCCCTGAATTCTTATATTAACCTTAATGTAAAATGATCTAATCGGGTCTCTGTTCGCCCTACCCTAGAAGTTTAATAGTGCATTTCACTCGCCATTTCAAGCGCTTTGAGATGCCGCCTAGCCCAGTACGCTATCTGAAATAGGAGCGACGTAAGTTGAACAAATGTGATAGAATTACGCTGCATTCTTATATTAACCGTAATATAAAATGATCTAATCGGGTCTCTGTTTGCCTTATCCTAGAAGTTTAATAGTGCATTATACTCGCCATTTCATGCGCTTCGAGATGCCGCTTAGCCCAATACGCCATCTGAAATAGGAGCGACGTAAATTGAACAAATGTGATAGAATTTCCGTGAATTCTTATATTAACCTTAATGTAAAATGATCTAATCGGGTCTCTGATCGCCCTACCATAGAAGTCTAATAGTGCATTTCACTCGCCATTTCATGCGCTTTGAGATGCCTCTTAGCCCAATACGCTATCTGAAATAGGAGCGACGTAAGTTGAACAAATGTGATAGAATTTCGCTGAATTCTTTTATGAACCATAATGTAAAATGATCTAATCGGGTCTCTGTTCACCCTAGCATAGAGGTTTAATAGTGCATTTTACTCGCCATTCCACGCGCTTTAAGTTACCGCCTAGCCCAGTACGCTATCTAAAATAGGAGCGACGTAAATTGAACAAATGTGATAGAATTTTGCTGAATCCTTAAATTAACGGTAATATAAAATGATCTAATCGGGTCTCTGTTTGCCCTACCCTAGAGGTTTCATAGTGCATTTTACTCGCCATTTCATGCGCTTTGAGATGCCGCTTAGCCCAATACGCTATCTGAAACGTGAGCGACGTAAATTGAACAAATGTGATAGAATTTCGCTGAATTCTTATATTATCCCAAATATAAAATGATCTAATCGGGTCTCTGATTGCCCTATAATCGATGTTAAATAGTGAATTTCACTCGCCATTCCACGCGCATTAAGATGCCGCCTAGCCCAATACGCTATCTGAAATAGGAGCGACGTAAATTGAACAAATGTGATAGAATTACGCTGCATACTTATATTAACCCAAATATAAAATGATCTAATCGGGTCTCTGATTGCCCTATCATCGAAGTTAAATAGTGAATTTCACTCGCCATTCCACGCGCTTTAAGATGCCGCCTAGCCCAGTACGCTATCTGAAATAGGAGCGACGTAAATTGAACAAATGTGATAGAATTACGCTGCATTCTTATATTAACCGTAATATAAAATGTTCTAATCGGGTCTCTGTTTGGCTTATCCTAGAAGTTTAATAGTGCATTTTACTCGCCATTTCATGCGCTTTGAAATGCCGCTTAGCCCAATACGCTATCTGAAATAGGAGCGACGTAAATTGAACAAATGTGATAGAATTTCGCTGAATTCTTAAATTAACCATAATATAAAATGATCTAATCGGGTCTCTGTTTGTCCTACCCTAGAAGTTTAATAGTGCATTTTACTCGCCATTTCATGCGCTTTGAGATGCCGCCTAGCCCAGTACGCTATCTGAAATAGGAGCGACGTAAGTTGAACAAATGTGATAGAATTACGCTGCATTCTTATATTAACCGTAATATAAAATGATCTAATCGGGTCTCTGTTTGCCTTATCCTAGAAGTTTAATAGTGCATTATACTCGCCATTTCATGCGCTTCGAGATGCCGCTTAGCCCAATACGCCATCTGAAATAGGAGCGACGTAAATTGAACAAATGTGATAGAATTTCGCTGAATTCTTATATTAACCAAAATATACAATGATCTAATCGGGTCTCTGATTGCCCTATCATAGAAGTTTAATAGTGCATTTTATTCGCCATTCCACGCTCTTTAAGATGCGCCTAGCCCAGTATGCTATCTGAAATAGGAACGACGTAAATTGAACAAATGTGATAGAATTTTGCTGAATTCTTATATTAACCGTAATATAAAATGATCTAATCGGGTCTCTGTTTGCCTTACCCTAGAAGTTTAATAGTGCATTTTACTCGCCATTCCACGCGCTTTAAGATGCCGCCTAGCCCAGTACGCTATCTGAAATAGGAGCGACGTAAGTTGAACAAATGTGATAAAATTACGCTGCATTCTTATATTAACCGTAATATAAAATGATCTAATCGGGTCTCTGTTTGCCTTATCCTAGAAGTTTAATAGTGCATTATACTCGCCATTTCATGCGCTTCGAGATGCCGCTTAGCCCAATACGCCATCTGAAATAGGAGCGACGTAAATTGAACAAATGTGATAGAATTTCCGTGAATTCTTATATTAACCTTAATGTAAAATGATCTAATCGGGTCTCTGATCGCCCTACCATAGAAGTCTAATAGTGCATTTCACTCGCCATTTCATGCGCTTTGAGATGCCTCTTAGCCCAATACGCTATCTGAAATAGGAGCGACGTAAGTTGAACAAATGTGATAGAATTTCGCTGAATTCTTTTATGAACCATAATGTAAAATGATCTAATCGGGTCTCTGTTCACCCTAGCATAGAGGTTTAATAGTGCATTTTACTCGCCATTCCACGCGCTTTAAGTTACCGCCTAGCCCAGTACGCTATCTAAAATAGGAGCGACGTAAATTGAACAAATGTGATAGAATTTTGCTGAATCCTTAAATTAACGGTAATATAAAATGATCTAATCGGGTCTCTGTTTGCCCTACCCTAGAGGTTTCATAGTGCATTTTACTCGCCATTTCATGCGCTTTGAGATGCCGCTTAGCCCAATACGCTATCTGAAACGTGAGCGACGTAAATTGAACAAATGTGATAGAATTTCGCTGAATTCTTATATTATCCCAAATATAAAATGATCTAATCGGGTCTCTGATTGCCCTATAATCGATGTTAAATAGTGAATTTCACTCGCCATTCCACGCGCATTAAGATGCCGCCTAGCCCAATACGCTATCTGAAATAGGAGCGACGTAAATTGAACAAATGTGATAGAATTACGCTGCATACTTATATTAACCCAAATATAAAATGATCTAATCGGGTCTCTGATTGCCCTATCATCGAAGTTAAATAGTGAATTTCACTCGCCATTCCACGCGCTTTAAGATGCCGCCTAGCCCAGTACGCTATCTGAAATAGGAGCGACGTAAATTGAACAAATGTGATAGAATTACGCTGCATTCTTATATTAACCGTAATATAAAATGTTCTAATCGGGTCTCTGTTTGGCTTATCCTAGAAGTTTAATAGTGCATTTTACTCGCCATTTCATGCGCTTTGAAATGCCGCTTAGCCCAATACGCTATCTGAAATAGGAGCGACGTAAATTGAACAAATGTGATAGAATTTCGCTGAATTCTTAAATTAACCATAATATAAAATGATCTAATCGGGTCTCTGTTTGTCCTACCCTAGAAGTTTAATAGTGCATTTTACTCGCCATTTCATGCGCTTTGAGATGCCGCCTAGCCCAGTACGCTATCTGAAATAGGAGCGACGTAAGTTGAACAAATGTGATAGAATTACGCTGCATTCTTATATTAACCGTAATATAAAATGATCTAATCGGGTCTCTGTTTGCCTTATCCTAGAAGTTTAATAGTGCATTATACTCGCCATTTCATGCGCTTCGAGATGCCGCTTAGCCCAATACGCCATCTGAAATAGGAGCGACGTAAATTGAACAAATGTGATAGAATTTCGCTGAATTCTTATATTAACCAAAATATAAAATGATCTAATCGGGTCTCTGATTGCCCTATCATAGAAGTTTAATAGTGCATTTTATTCGCCATTCCACGCTCTTTAAGATGCGCCTAGCCCAGTATGCTATCTGAAATAGGAACGACGTAAATTGAACAAATGTGATAGAATTTTGCTGAATCCTTATATTAACCGTAATATAAAATGATCTAATCGGGTCTCTGTTTGCCTTACCCTAGAAGTTTAATAGTGCATTTTACTCGCCATTCCACGCGCTTTAAGATGCCGCCTAGCCCAGTACGCTATCTGAAATAGGAGCGACGTAAGTTGAACAAATGTGATAGAATTACGCTGCATTCTTATATTAACCGTAATATAAAATGATCTAATCGGGTCTCTGTTTGCCTTATCCTAGAAGTTTAATAGTGCATTATACTCGCCATTTCATGCGCTTCGAGATGCCGCTTAGCCCAATACGCCATCTGAAATAGGAGCGACGTAAATTGAACAAATGTGATAGAATTTCCGTGAATTCTTATATTAACCTTAATGTAAAATGATCTAATCGGGTCTCTGATCGCCCTACCATAGAAGTCTAATAGTGCATTTCACTCGCCATTTCATGCGCTTTGAGATGCCTCTTAGCCCAATACGCTATCTGAAATAGGAGCGACGTAAGTTGAACAAATGTGATAGAATTTCGCTGAATTCTTTTATGAACCATAATGTAAAATGATCTAATCGGGTCTCTGTTCACTCTAGCCTAGAGGTTTAATAGTGCATTTTACTCGCCATTCCACGCGCTTTAAGTTACCGCCTAGCCCAGTACGCTATCTAAAATAGGAGCGACGTAAATTGAACAAATGTGATAGAATTTTGCTGAATCCTTAAATCAACGGTAATATAAAATGATCTAATCGGGTCTCTGTTTGCCCTACCCTAGAGGTTTCATAGTGCATTTTACTCGCCATTTCATGCGCTTTGAGATGCCGCTTAGCCCAATACGCTATCTGAAACGTGAGCGACGTAAATTGAACAAATGTGATAGAATTTCGCTGAATTCTTATATTATCCCAAATATAAAATGATCTAATCGGGTCTCTGATTGCCCTATCATCGATGTTAAATAGTGAATTTCACTCGCCATTCCACGCGCATTAAGATGCCGCCGAGCCCAATACGCTATCTGAAATAGGAGCGACGTAAATAGAACAAATGTGGTAGAATTTCGCTGAATTCTCAAATTAACTATAATATAAAATTATCTAATCGGGTCTCTGTTTGCCCTACCATAGAAGTTTAATAGTGCATTTTACTCGTCATTTCATGCGCGGTGAGAGGCAGCTTAGCCCAATACGTTATCTGAAATAGGAGCGATGTAAATTGAACAAATGTGATAGAATTTCGCTGAATTCTTTTATTAACCATAATGTAAAATGATCTAATCGGGTCTCCGTTCGCCCTAGCCTAGAAGTTTAATGGTGCATTTTATTCGTCATTTCATGCGCTTTGATATGCCGCTTAGCCCAATACGCTATCTGAAATAGGAGCGACGTAAATTGAACAAATGTGATAGAATTTCCCTGAAATCTTATATTGAACAAAATATAAAATGATCTAATTGGGGCTCTGATCGCCCTATCATAGAAGTTTAGTAGTGCATTTTACTCGCCCTTCCAGGCGCTTTAAGATACCGTCTAGCCCAATACGCTATCTGAAATAGGAGCGACGTAAATTGAACAAATGTGGTAGAATTTCCCCGAAATCTTATATTGAACAAAATATAAAATGATCTAATCGGGTCTCTGATTGCCCTATCATAGAAGTTTAGTAGTGCATTTTACTCGCCCTTCCACGCGCTTCAAGATGCCGTCTAGCCCAGTACGCTGTCTGAAATAGCAGCGACGTAAATTGAACAAATGTGATATAATTTCCCTGAATTCTTATATTAACCATAATATAAAATGATCTAATCGGGTCTCTGTTTGCCGTACCCTAGAAGTTTAATAGTGGATTTTGCTCGCCATTTCATGCGCTTTGAGATGCCGCTTAGCCCAATACGCTATCTGAAATAGCAGCGACGTAAATTGAACAAATGTGATATAATTTCCCTGAATTCTTATATTAACCTTAATGTAAAATGATCTAATCGGGTCTCTGTTCGCCCTACCCTAGAAGTTTAATAGTGCATTTCACTCGCCATTTCATGCGCTTTGAGATGCCGCCTAGCCCAGTACGCTATCTGAAATAGGAGCGACGTAAGTTTAACAAATGTGATAGAATTACGCTGAATTGTTATGTTAACCGTAATATAAAATGATCTAATCGGGTCTCTGTTCGCCTTACCCTAGAAGTTTAATAGTGCATTTTACTCGCCATTCCACGCGCTTTAAGATGCCGCCTAGCCCAGTACGCTATCTGAAATAGGAGCGACGTAAGTTGAACAAATGTGATAGAATTACGCTGCATTCTTATATTAACCGTAATATAAAATGATCTAATCGGGTCTCTGTTTGCCTTATCCTAGAAGTTTAATAGTGCATTATACTCGCCATTTCATGCGCTTCGAGATGCCGCTTAGCCCAATACGCCATCTGAAATAGGAGCGACGTAAATTGAACAAATGTGATAGAATTTCCGTGAATTCTTATATTAACCTTAATGTAAAATGATCTAATCGGGTCTCTGATCGCCCTACCATAGAAGTCTAATAGTGCATTTCACTCGCCATTTCATGCGCTTTGAGATGCCTCTTAGCCCAATACGCTATCTGAAATAGGAGCGACGTAAGTTGAACAAATGTGATAGAATTTCGCTGAATTCTTTTATGAACCATAATGTAAAATGATCTAATCGGGTCTCTGTTCACCCTAGCATAGAGGTTTAATAGTGCATTTTACTCGCCATTCCACGCGCTTTAAGTTACCGCCTAGCCCAGTACGCTATCTAAAATAGGAGCGACGTAAATTGAACAAATGTGATAGAATTTTGCTGAATCCTTAAATTAACGGTAATATAAAATGATCTAATCGGGTCTCTGTTTGCCCTACCCTAGAGGTTTCATAGTGCATTTTACTCGCCATTTCATGCGCTTTGAGATGCCGCTTAGCCCAATACGCTATCTGAAACGTGAGCGACGTAAATTGAACAAATGTGATAGAATTTCGCTGAATTCTTATATTATCCCAAATATAAAATGATCTAATCGGGTCTCTGATTGCCCTATAATCGATGTTAAATAGTGAATTTCACTCGCCATTCCACGCGCATTAAGATGCCGCCTAGCCCAATACGCCATCTGAAATAGGAGCGACGTAAATTGAAAAAATGTGATAGAATTTCCGTGAATTCTTATATTAACCTTAATGTAAAATGATCTAATCGGGTCTCTGATCGCCCTACCATAGAAGTCTGATAGTGCATTTCACTCGCCATTTCATGCGCTTTGAGATGCCTCTTAGCCCAATACGCTATCTGAAATAGGAGCGACGTAAGTTGAACAAATGTGATAGAATTTCGCTGAATTCTTTTATGAACCATAATGTAAAATGATCTAATCGGGTCTCTGTTCACCCTAGCCTAGAGGTTTAATAGTGCATTTTACTCGCCATTCCAAGCGCTTTAAGTTACCGCATAGCCCAGTACGCTATCTAAAATAGGAGCGACGTAAATTGAACAAATGTGATAGAATTTCGCTGAATTCTTATATTAACCAAAATATAAAATGATCTAATCGGGTCTCTGATTGCCCTGTCATAGAAGTTTAATAGTGCATTTTACTCGCCATTCCATGCTCTTTAAGATGCGCCTAGCCCAGTATGCTATCTGAAATAGGAACGACGTAAATTGAACAAATGTGATAGAATTTTGCTGAATTCTTATATTAACCGTAATATAAAATGATCTAATCGGGTCTCTGTTTGCCTTACCCTAGAAGTTTAATAGTGCATTTTACTCGCCATTCCACGCGCTTTAAGATGCCGCCTAGCCCATTACGCTATCTGAAATAGGAGCGACGTAAGTTGAACAAATGTGATAGAATTACGCTGCATTCCTATATTAACCGTAATATAAAATGATCTAATCGGGTCTCTGTTTGCCTTATCCTAGATGTTTAATAGTGCATTATACTCGCCATTTCATGCGCTTCGAGATGCCGCTTAGCCCAATACGCCATCTGAAATAGGAGCGACGTAAATTGAACAAATGTGATAGAATTTCCGTGAATTCTTACATTAACCTTAATGTAAAATGATCTAATCGGGTCTCTGATCGCCCTACCATAGAAGTCTAATAGTGCATTTCACTCGCCATTTCATGCGCTTTGAGATGCCTCTTAGCCCAATACGCTATCTGAAATAGGAGCGACGTAAGTTGAACAAATGTGATAGAATTTCGCTGAATTCTTTTATGAACCATAATGTAAAATGATCTAATCGGGTCTCTGTTCACCCTAGCATAGAGGTTTAATAGTGCATTTTACTCGCCATTCCACGCGCTTTAAGTTACCGCCTAGCCCAGTACGCTATCTAAAATAGGAGCGACGTAAATTGAACAAATGTGATAGAATTTTGCTGAATCCTTAAATTAACGGTAATATAAAATGATCTAATCGGGTCTCTGTTTGCCCTACCCTAGAGGTTTCATAGTGCATTTTACTCGCCATTTCATGCGCTTTGAGATGCCGCTTAGCCCAATACGCTATCTGAAACGTGAGCGACGTAAATTGAACAAATGTGATAGAATTTCGCTGAATTCTTATATTATCCCAAATATAAAATGATCTAATCGGGTCTCTGATTGCCCTATAATCGATGTTAAATAGTGAATTTCACTCGCCATTCCACGCGCATTAAGATGCCGCCTAGCCCAATACGCTATCTGAAATAGGAGCGACGTAAATTGAACAAATGTGATAGAATTACGCTGCATTCTTATATTAACCCAAATATAAAATGATCTAATCGGGTCTCTGATTGCCCTATCATCGAAGTTAAATAGTGAATTTCACTCGCCATTCCACGCGCTTTAAGATGCCGCCTAGCCCAGTACGCTATCTGAAATAGGAGCGACGTAAATTGAACAAATGTGATAGAATTACGCTGCATTCTTATATTAACCGTAATATAAAATGTTCTAATCGGGTCTCTGTTTGGCTTATCCTAGAAGTTTAATAGTGCATTTTACTCGCCATTTCATGCGCTTTGAAATGCCGCTTAGCCCAATACGCTATCTGAAATAGGAGCGACGTAAATTGAACAAATGTGATAGAATTTCGCTGAATTCTTAAATTAACCATAATATAAAATGATCTAATCGGGTCTCTGTTTGTCCTACCCTAGAAGTTTAATAGTGCATTTTACTCGCCATTTCATGCGCTTTGAGATGCCGCCTAGCCCAGTACGCTATCTGAAATAGGAGCGACGTAAGTTGAACAAATGTGATAGAATTACGCTGCATTCTTATATTAACCGTAATATAAAATGATCTAATCGGGTCTCTGTTTGCCTTATCCTAGAAGTTTAATAGTGCATTATACTCGCCATTTCATGCGCTTCGAGATGCCGCTTAGCCCAATACGCCATCTGAAATAGGAGCGACGTAAATTGAACAAATGTGATAGAATTTCGCTGAATTCTTATATTAACCAAAATATAAAATGATCTAATCGGGTCTCTGATTGCCCTATCATAGAAGTTTAATAGTGCATTTTATTCGCCATTCCACGCTCTTTAAGATGCGCCTAGCCCAGTATGCTATCTGAAATAGGAGCGACGTAAATTGAACAAATGTGATAGAATTTTGCTGAATTCTTATATTAACCGTAATATAAAATGATCTAATCGGGTCTCTGTTTGCCTTACCCTAGAAGTTTAATAGTGCATTTTACTCGCTATTCCACGCGCTTTAAGATGCCGCCTAGCCCAGTACGCTATCTGAAATAGGAGCGACGTAAGTTGAACAAATGTGATAGAATTACGCTGCATTCTTATATTAACCGTAATATAAAATGATCTAATCGGGTCTCTGTTTGCCTTATCCTAGAAGTTTAATAGTGCATTATACTCGCCATTTCATGCGCTTCGAGATGCCGCTTAGCCCAATACGCCATCTGAAATAGGAGCGACGTAAATTGAACAAATGTGATAGAATTTCCGTGAATTCTTATATTAACCTTAATGTAAAATGATCTAATCGGGTCTCTGATCGCCCTACCATAGAAGTCTAATAGTGCATTTCACTCGCCATTTCATGCGCTTTGAGATGCCTCTTAGCCCAATACGCTATCTGAAATAGGGGCGACGTAAGTTGAACAAATGTGATAGAATTTCGCTGAATTCTTTTATGAACCATAATGTAAAATGATCTAATCGGGTCTCTGTTCACCCTAGCCTAGAGGTTTAATAGTGCATTTTACTCGCCATTCCACGCGCTTTAAGTTACCGCATAGCCCAGTACGCTATCTAAAATAGGAGCGACGTAAATTGAACAAATGTGATAGAATTTTGCTGAATCATTAAATTAACGGTAATATAAAATGATCTAATCGGGTCTCTGTTTGCCCTACCCTAGAGGTTTCATAGTGCATTTTACTCGCCATTTCATGCGCTTTGAGATGCCGCTTAGCCCAATACGCTATCTGAAACGTGAGCGACGTAAATTGAACAAATGTGATAGAATTTCGCTGAATTCTTATATTATCCCAAATATAAAATGATCTAATCGGGTCTCTGATTGCCCTATCATCGATGTTAAATAGTGAATTTCACTCGCCATTCCACGCGCATTAAGATGCCGCCTAGCCCAATACGCTATCTGAAATAGGAGCGACGTAAATAGAACAAATGTGGTAGAATTTCGCTGAATTCTCAAATTAACTATAATATAAAATTATCTAATCGGGTCTCTGTTTGCCCTACCATAGAAGTTTAATAGTGCATTTTACTCGTCATTTCATGCGCTGTGAGAGGCAGCTTAGCCCAATACGTTATCTGAAATAGGAGCGATGTAAATTGAACAAATGTGATAGAATTTCGCTGAATTCTTTTATTAACCATAATGTAAAATGATCTAATCGGGTCTCCGTTCGCCCTATCCTAGAAGTTTAATGGTGCATTTTATTCGCCATTTCATGCTCTTTGAGATGCCGCTTAGCCCAATACGCTATCTGAAATAGGAGCGACGTAAATTGAACAAATGTGATAGAATTTTCCTGAAATCTTATATTGAACAAAATATAAAATGATCTAATTGGGGCTCTGATTGCCCTATCATAGAAGTTTAGTAGTGCATTTTACTCGCCCTTCCAGGCGCTTTAAGATACCGTCTAACCCAATACGCTATCTGAAATAGGAGCGACGTAAATTGAACAAATGTGATAGAATTTCCCTGAAATCTTATATTAACCATAATATAAAATGATCTAATCGGGTCTCTGATTGCCCTATCATAGAAGTTTAATAGTGCATTTTACTCGCCATTCCACGCGCATTAAGATGCCGCCTAGCCCAATACGCTATCTGAAATAGGAGCGACGTAAATTGAACAAATGTGATAGAATTACGCTGCATACTTATATTAACCCAAATATAAAATGATCTAAGCGGGTCTCAGATTGCCCTATCATCGAAGTTAAATAGTGAATTTCACTCGCCATTCCACGCGCTTTAAGATGCCGCCTAGCCCAGTACGCTATCTGAAATAGGAGCGACGTAAATTGAACAAATGTGATAGAATTACGCTGCATTCTTATATTAACCGTAATATAAAATGTTCTAATCGGGTCTCTGTTTGGCTTATCCTAGAAGTTTAATAGTGCATTTTACTCGCCATTTCATGCGCTTTGAAATGCCGCTTAGCCCAATACGCTATCTGAAATAGGAGCGACGTAAATTGAACAAATGTGATAGAATTTCGCTGAATTCTTAAATTAACCATAATATAAAATGATCTAATCGGGTCTCTGTTTGTCCTACCCTAGAAGTTTAATAGTGCATTTTACTCGCCATTTCATGCGCTTTGAGATGCCGCCTAGCCCAGTACGCTATCTGAAATAGGAGCGACGTAAGTTGAACAAATGTGATAGAATTACGCTGCATTCTTATATTAACCGTAATATAAAATGATCTAATCGGGTCTCTGTTTGCCTTATCCTAGAAGTTTAATAGTGCATTATACTCGCCATTTCATGCGCTTCGAGATGCCGCTTAGCCCAATACGCCATCTGAAATAGGAGCGACGTAAATTGAACAAATGTGATAGAATTTCGCTGAATTCTTATATTAACCAAAATATAAAATGATCTAATCGGGTCTCTGATTGCCCTATCATAGAAGTTTAATAGTGCATTTTATTCGCCATTCCACGCTCTTTAAGATGCGCCTAGCCCAGTATGCTATCTGAAATAGGAACGACGTAAATTGAACAAATGTGATAGAATTTTGCTGAATTCTTATATTAACCGTAATATAAAATGATCTAATCGGGTCTCTGTTTGCCTTACCCTAGAAGTTTAATAGTGCATTTTACTCGCTATTCCACGCGCTTTAAGATGCCGCCTAGCCCAGTACGCTATCTGAAATAGGAGCGACGTAAGTTGAACAAATGTGATAGAATTACGCTGCATTCTTATATTAACCGTAATATAAAATGATCTAATCGGGTCTCTGTTTGCCTTATCCTAGAAGTTTAATAGTGCATTATACTCGCCATTTCATGCGCTTCGAGATGCCGCTTAGCCCAATACGCCATCTGAAATAGGAGCGACGTAAATTGAACAAATGTGATAGAATTTCCGTGAATTCTTATATTAACCTTAATGTAAAATGATCTAATCGGGTCTCTGATCGCCCTACCATAGAAGTCTAATAGTGCATTTCACTCGCCATTTCATGCGCTTTGAGATGCCTCTTAGCCCAATACGCTATCTGAAATAGGAGCGACGTAAGTTGAACAAATGTGATAGAATTTCGCTGAATTCTTTTATGAACCATAATGTAAAATGATCTAATCGGGTCTCTGTTCACCCTAGCCTAGAGGTTTAATAGTGCATTTTACTCGCCATTCCACGCGCTTTAAGTTACCGCATAGCCCAGTACGCTATCTAAAATAGGAGCGACGTAAATTGAACAAATGTGATAGAATTTTGCTGAATCATTAAATTAACGGTAATATAAAATGATCTAATCGGGTCTCTGTTTGCCCTACCCTAGAGGTTTCATAGTGCATTTTACTCGCCATTTCATGCGCTTTGAGATGCCGCTTAGCCCAATACGCTATCTGAAACGTGAGCGACGTAAATTGAACAAATGTGATAGAATTTCGCTGAATTCTTATATTATCCCAAATATAAAATGATCTAATCGGGTCTCTGATTGCCCTATCATCGATGTTAAATAGTGAATTTCACTCGCCATTCCACGCGCATTAAGATGCCGCCTAGCCCAATACGCTATCTGAAATAGGAGCGACGTAAATTGAACAAATGTGATAGAATTTCGCTGAATTCTTATATTAACCAAAATATAAAATGATCTAATCGGGTCTCTGATTGCCCTGTCATAGAAGTTTAATAGTGCATTTTACTCGCCATTCCATGCTCTTTAAGATGCGCCTAGCCCAGTATGCTATCTGAAATAGGAACGACGTAAATTGAACAAATGTGATAGAATTTTGCTGAATTCTTATATTAACCGTAATATAAAATGATCTAATCGGGTCTCTGTTTGCCTTACCCTAGAAGTTTAATAGTGCATTTTACTCGCCATTCCACGCGCTTTAAGATGCCGCCTAGCCCATTACGCTATCTGAAATAGGAGCGACGTAAGTTGAACAAATGTGATAGAATTACGCTGCATTCCTATATTAACCGTAATATAAAATGATCTAATCGGGTCTCTGTTTGCCTTATCCTAGATGTTTAATAGTGCATTATACTCGCCATTTCATGCGCTTCGAGATGCCTCTTAGCCCAATACGCCATCTGAAATAGGAGCGACGTAAATTGAACAAATGTGATAGAATTTCCGTGAATTCTTACATTAACCTTAATGTAAAATGATCTAATCGGGTCTCTGATCGCCCTACCATAGAAGTCTAATAGTGCATTTCACTCGCCATTTCATGCGCTTTGAGATGCCTCTTAGCCCAATACGCTATCTGAAATAGGAGCGACGTAAGTTGAACAAATGTGATAGAATTTCGCTGAATTCTTTTATGAACCATAATGTAAAATGATCTAATCGGGTCTCTGTTCACCCTAGCCTAGAGGTTTAATAGTGCATTTTACTCGCCATTCCACGCGCTTTAAGTTACCGCCTAGCCCAGTACGCTATCTAAAATAGGAGCGACGTAAATTGAACAAATGTGATAGAATTTTGCTGAATCCTTAAATTAACGGTAATATAAAATGATCTAATCGGGTCTCTGTTTGCCCTACCCTAGAGGTTTCATAGTGCATTTTACTCGCCATTTCATGCGCTTTGAGATGCCGCTTAGCCCAATACGCTATCTGAAACGTGCGCGACGTAAATTGAACAAATGTGATAGAATTTCGCTGAATTCTTATATTATCCCAAATATAAAATGATCTAATCAGGTCTCTGATTGCCCTATCATCGATGTTAAATAGTGAATTTCACTCGCCATTCCACGCGCATTAAGATGCCGCCTAGCCCAATACGCTATCTGAAATAGGAGCGACGTAAATAGAACAAATGTGGTAGAATTTCGCTGAATTCTCAAATTAACTATAATATAAAATTATCTAATCGGGTCTCTGTTTGCCCTACCATAGAAGTTTAATAGTGCATTTTACTCGTCATTTCATGCGCTGTGAGAGGCAGCTTAGCCCAATACGTTATCTGAAATAGGAGCGATGTAAATTGAACAAATGTGATAGAATTTCGCTGAATTCTTTTATTAACCATAATGTAAAATGATCTAATCGGGTCTCCGTTCGCCCTATCCTAGAAGTTTAATGGTGCATTTTATTCGCCATTTCATGCTCTTTGAGATGCCGCTTAGCCCAATACGCTATCTGAAATAGGAGCGACGTAAATTGAACAAATGTGATAGAATTTTCCTGAAATCTTATATTGAACAAAATATAAAATGATCTAATTGGGGCTCTGATTGCCCTATCATAGAAGTTTAGTAGTGCATTTTACTCGCCCTTCCAGGCGCTTTAAGATACCGTCTAACCCAATACGCTATCTGAAATAGGAGCGACGTAAGTTGAACAAATGTGATAGAATTTCGCTGAATTCTTTTATGAACCATAATGTAAAATGATCTAATCGGGTCTCTGTTCACCCTAGCCTAGAGGTTTAATAGTGCATTTTACTCGCCATTCCACGCGCTTTAAGTTACCGCCTAGCCCAGTACGCTATCTAAAATAGGAGCGACGTAAATTGAACAAATGTGATAGAATTTTGCTGAATCCTTAAATTAACGGTAATATAAAATGATCTAATCGGGTCTCTGTTTGCCCTACCCTAGAGGTTTCATAGTGCATTTTACTCGCCATTTCATGCGCTTTGAGATGCCGCTTAGCCCAATACGCTATCTGAAACGTGCGCGACGTAAATTGAACAAATGTGATAGAATTTCGCTGAATTCTTATATTATCCCAAATATAAAATGATCTAATCAGGTCTCTGATTGCCCTATCATCGATGTTAAATAGTGAATTTCACTCGCCATTCCACGCGCATTAAGATGCCGCCTAGCCCAATACGCTATCTGAAATAGGAGCGACGTAAATAGAACAAATGTGGTAGAATTTCGCTGAATTCTCAAATTAACTATAATATAAAATTATCTAATCGGGTCTCTGTTTGCCCTACCATAGAAGTTTAATAGTGCATTTTACTCGTCATTTCATGCGCTGTGAGAGGCAGCTTAGCCCAATACGTTATCTGAAATAGGAGCGATGTAAATTGAACAAATGTGATAGAATTTCGCTGAATTCTTTTATTAACCATAATGTAAAATGATCTAATCGGGTCTCCGTTCGCCCTATCCTAGAAGTTTAATGGTGCATTTTATTCGCCATTTCATGCGCTTTGAGATGCCGCTTAGCCCAATACGCTATCTGAAATAGGAGCGACGTAAATTGAACAAATGTGATAGAATTTCCCTGAAATCTTATATTGAACAAAATATAAAATGATCTAATTGGGGCTCTGATTGCCCTATCATAGAAGTTTAGTAGTGCATTTTACTCGCCCTTCCAGGCGCTTTAAGATACCGTCTAACCCAATACGCTATCTGAAATAGGAGCGACGTAAATTGAACAAATGTGATAGAATTTCCCTGAAATCTTATATTAACCATAATATAAAATGATCTAATCGGGTCTCTGATTGCCCTATCATAGAAGTTTAATAGTGCATTTTACTCGCCATTCCACGCTCTTTAAGATGCGCCTAGCCCAGTATGCTATCTGAAATAGGAACGACGTAAATTGAACAAATGTGATAGAATTTTGCTGAATTCTTATATTAACCGTAATATAAAATGATCTAATCGGGTCTCTGTTTGCCTTACCCTAGAAGTTTAATAGTGCATTTTACTCGCCATTCCACGCGCTTTAAGGTGCCGCCCAGCCCAGTACGCTATCTGAAATAGGAGCGACGTAAGTTGAACAAATGTGATAGAATTACGCTGCATTCTTATATTAACCGTAATATAAAATGATCTAATCGGGTCTCTGTTTGCCTTATCCTAGAAGTTTAATAGTGCATTATACTCGCCATTTCATGCGCTTCGAGATGCCGCTTAGCCCAATACGCCATCTGAAATAGGAGCGACGTAAACTGAACAAATGTGATAGAATTTCCGTGAATTCTTATATTAACCTTAATGTAAAATGATCTAATCGGGTCTCTGATCGCCCTACCATAGAAGTCTAATAGTGCATTTCACTCGCCATTTCATGCGCTTTGAGATGCCTCTTAGCCCAATACGCTATCTGAAATAGGAGCGACGTAAGTTGAACAAATGTGATAGAATTTCGCTGAATTCTTTTATGAACCATAATGTAAAATGATCTAATCGGGTCTCTGTTCACCCTAGCCTAGAGGTTTAATAGTGCATTTTACTCGCCATTCCACGCGCTTTAAGTTACCGCCTAGCCCAGTACGCTATCTAAAATAGGAGCGACGTAAATTGAACAAATGTGATAGAATTTTGCTGAATCCTTAAATCAACGGTAATATAAAATGATCTAATCGGGTCTCTGTTTGCCCTACCCTAGAGGTTTCATAGTGCATTTTACTCGCCATTTCATGCGCTTTGAGATGCCGCTTAGCCCAATACGCTATCTGAAACGTGAGCGACGTAAATTGAACAAATGTGATAGAATTTCGCTGAATTCTTATATTATCCCAAATATAAAATGATCTAATCGGGTCTCTGATTGCCCTATCATCGATGTTAAATAGTGAATTTCACTCGCCATTCCACGCGCATTAAGATGCCGCCGAGCCCAATACGCTATCTGAAATAGGAGCGACGTAAATAGAACAAATGTGGTAGAATTTCGCTGAATTCTCAAATTAACTATAATATAAAATTATCTAATCGGGTCTCTGTTTGCCCTACCATAGAAGTTTAATAGTGCATTTTACTCGTCATTTCATGCGCTGTGAGAGGCAGCTTAGCCCAATACGTTATCTGAAATGGGAGCGATGTAAATTGAACAAATGTGATAGAATTTCGCTGAATTCTTTTATGAACCATAATGTAAAATGATCTAATCGGGTCTCTGTTCACCCTAGCCTAGAGGTTTAATAGTGCATTTTACTCGCCATTCCACGCGCTTTAAGTTACCGCCTAGCCCAGTACGCTATCTAAAATAGGAGCGACGTAAATTGAACAAATGTGATAGAATTTTGCTGAATCCTTAAATTAACGGTAATATAAAATGATCTAATCGGGTCTCTGTTTGCCCTACCCTAGAGGTTTCATAGTGCATTTTACTCGCCATTTCATGCGCTTTGAGATGCCGCTTAGCCCAATACGCTATCTGAAATAGGAACGACGTAAATTGAACAAATGTGATAGAATTTCCCTGAATTCTTATATTAACCTTAATGTAAAATGATCTAATCGGTTCTCTGTTCGCCCTACCCTAGAAGTTTAATAGTGCCTTTCACTCGTCATTCCATGCGCGTTGAGATGCCGCTTAGCCCAATACGCTATCTGAAATAGGAGCGACGTAAATTGAACAAATGTGATAGAATTTTGCTGACTTCTTAAATTAACCATAATATAAAGTGATCTACTCGGGTCTCTGTTTGCCCTACCCTAGAACTTTAATAGTGCACTTTATTCGCCATATCATACGCTTTGAGTTGCCGCTTAGCCCAATACGCTATCTGAAATAGGAGCGACGTAAGTTGAACAAATGTGATAGAATTTCGTTGAATTCTTTTATTAACCATAATGTAAAATGATCTAATCGGGTCTCTGTTTGCCCTTCCCTAGAAGTTTAATAGTGCATTTCACTAGTCATTTCATGCGCTTTGAGATGCCGCTAAGCCCAATAAGCCATCTGAATAGGAGCGACGTAAATTGAACAAATGTGATAGAATTTCGCTGAATTCTTATATTATCCCAAATATAAAATGATATAATCGGGTCTCTGATTGCCCTATCATCGATGTTAAATAGTGAATTTCACTCGCCATTCCACGCGCATTAAGATGTCGCCTAGCCCAATACGCTATCTGAAATAGGAGCGACGTAAATAGAACAAATGTGGTAGAATTTCGCTGAATTCTCAAATTAACTATAATATAAAATTATCTAAACGGGTCTCTGTTTGCCCTACCATAGAAGTTTAATAGTGCATTTTACTCGTCATTTCATGCGCTGTGAGAGGCAGCTTAGCCCAATACGTTATCTGAAATAGGAGCGATGTAACTTGAACAAATGTGATAGAATTACGCTGAATTCTTAAATTAACCATAATATAAAATGATCCAATCGGGTCTCTGTTCGCCCTACCATAGAAGTCTAACAGTGCATTTCACTCGTCATTTCATGCGCTTTGAGATGCCGCTTAGCCCAATACGCTATCTGAAATAGGAGCGACGTAAATTGAACAAATGTGATAGAATTTCCCTGAAATCTTATATTAAACAAAATATAAAATGATCTAATCGGGTCTCCGTTTGCCTTATCCTAGAAGTTTAGTATTGCATTTCACTCGTCATTTCATGCGCTTTGAGATGCCGCTTAGCCCAATACGCTATCTGAAATAGGAGCGACGTAAATTGAACAAATGTGATAGAATTTCGCTGAATTCTTATATTAACGAAAATATAAAATGATCTAATCGGGTCTCTGATTGCCCTATCATAGAAGTTTAATAGTGCATTTTACTCGCCATTCCGCGCGCTTTAAGGTGCCGCCTAGCCCGGTACGCTATCTGAAATAGGAGCGCCGTAAATTGAACAAATGTGATAGAGTTTCGCTGAATTCTTAAATTAACCATAATATAAAATGATCTAGTCAGGTCTCTGATTGCCCTATCATAGAAGTTTAACAGTGCATTTCACTCATCATTTCATGCGCTATGAGATGCCGCTTTGCCCAATAAGCTATCTGAAGTAGGAGCGACGTAAATTGAACAAATGTGATAGAATTTCCCTGAAATCTTATATTAAACAAAATGTAAAATGATCTAATCGGGTCTCTGTTCGCCCTAGCCTAGAAGTTTAATCGTGCATTTTACTCGCCATTTCATGCGCTTTGAGATGCCGCTTAGCCCAATACGCTATCTGAAATAGGAACGACGTAAATTGAACAAATGTGATAGAATTTCCCTGAATTCTTATATTAACCTTAATGTAAAATGATCTAATCGGTTCTCTGTTCGCCCTACCCTAGAAGTTTAATAGTGCCTTTCACTCGTCATTCCATGCGCGTTGAGATGCCGCTTAGCCCAATACGCTATCTGAAATAGGAGCGACGTAAATTGAACAAATGTGATAGAATTTTGCTGACTTCTTAAATTAACCATAATATAAAGTGATCTACTCGGGTCTCTGTTTGCCCTACCCTAGAACTTTAATAGTGCACTTTATTCGCCATATCATACGCTTTGAGTTGCCGCTTAGCCCAATACGCTATCTGAAATAGGAGCGACGTAAGTTGAACAAATGTGATAGAATTTCGTTGAATTCTTTTATTAACCATAATGTAAAATGATCTAATCGGGTCTCTGTTTGCCCTTCCCTAGAAGTTTAATAGTGCATTTCACTAGTCATTTCATGCGCTTTGAGATGCCGCTAAGCCCAATAAGCCATCTGAATAGGAGCGACGTAAATTGAACAAATGTGATAGAATTTCGCTGAATTCTTATATTATCCCAAATATAAAATGATATAATCGGGTCTCTGATTGCCCTATCATCGATGTTAAATAGTGAATTTCACTCGCCATTCCACGCGCATTAAGATGCCGCCTAGCCCAATACGCTATCTGAAATAGGAGCGACGTAAATAGAACAAATGTGGTAGAATTTCGCTGAATTCTCAAATTAACTATAATATAAAATTATCTAAACGGGTCTCTGTTTGCCCTACCATAGAAGTTTAATAGTGCATTTTACTCGTCATTTCATGCGCTGTGAGAGGCAGCTTAGCCCAATACGTTATCTGAAATAGGAGCTATGTAAATTGAACAAATGTGATAGGATTTCGCTGAATTCTTTTATTAACCATAATGTAAAATGATCTAATCTGGTCTCCGTTCGCCCTAGCCTAGAAGTTTAATGGTGCATTTTATTCGTCATTTCATGCGCTTTGATATGCCGCTTAGCCCAATACGCTATCTGAAATAGGAGCGACGTAAATTGAACAAATGTGATAGAATTTCCCTGAAATCTTATATTGAACAAAATATAAAATGATCTAATTGGGGCTCTGATTGCCCTATCATAGAAGTTTAGTAGTGCATTTTACTCGCCCTTCCAGGCGCTTTAAGATACCGTCTAGCCCAATACGCTATCTGAAATAGGAGCGACGTAAATTGGACAAATGTGATATAATTTCCCTGAATTCTTATATTAACCATAATATAAAATGATCTAATCGGGTCTCTGTTTGCCATACCCTAGAAGTTTAATAGTGGATTTTGCTCGCCATTTCATGCGCTTTGAGATGCCGCTTAGCCCAATACGCTATCTGAAATAGCAGCGACGTAAATTGAACAAATGTGATATAATTTCCCTGAATTCTTATATTAACCTTAATGTAAAATGATCTAATCGGGTCTCTGTTCGCCCTACCCTAGAAGTTTAATAGTGCATTTCACTCGCCATTTCATGCGCTTTGAGATGCCGCCTAGCCCAGTACGCTATCTGAAATAGGAGCGACGTAAGTTTAACAAATGTGATAGAATTACGCTGAATTGTTATGTTAACCGTAATATAAAATGATCTAATCGGGTCTCTGTTCGCCTTACCCTAGAAGTTTACTAGTGCATTTTACTCGCCATTTCATGCGCTTTGAGATGCCGCTTAGCCCAATACGCTATCTGAAATATGAGCGGCGTAAATTGAACAAATGTGATAGAATTTCGCTGAATTCTTATATTAACCTTAATGTAAAATGATCTAATCGGGTCTCTGTTCGCCCTACCATAGAAGTCTAACAGTGCATTTCACTCGTCATTTCATGCGCTTTGAGATGCCGCTTAGCCCAATACGCTATCTGAAATAGGAGCAACGTAAATTGAAAAATGTGATAGAATTTCCCTGAATTCTTATATTAACCAAAATATAAATTGATCTTATCGGGTCTCTGATTGCCCTATCATAGAAGTTTCATAGTGCATTTTACTCGCCATTCCACGCGCTTTAAGATGCCGCATAGCCCAGTACGCTATCTGAAATAGGAGCGACGTAACTTGAACAAATGTGATAGAATTACGCTGAATTCTTAAATTAACCATAATATAAAATGATCCAATCGGGTCTCTGATTGCCCTATCATAGAAGTTTAATAGTGCATTTTACTCGCCATTCCACGCGCTTTACGATGCCGCCTAGCCCAGTGCGCTATCTGAAATAGGAGCGACGTAAATTGGACGAATGTGATAAAATTTTGCTGACGTTTTAAATTAACCATAATATAAAATGATCTAATCGGGTCTCTGTTCGCCCTACCATAGAAGTCTAATAGTGCATTTCACTCGACATTTCATGTGCTTTGAGATGCCGCTTAGTCCAATACGCTATCTGAAATAGGAGCGACGTAAATTGAACAAATGTGATAGAATTTCCCTGAAATCTTATATTAAACAAAATATAAAATGATCTAATCGGGTCTCTGTTTGCCTTATCCTAGAAGTTTAGTATTGCATTTCACTCGTCATTTCATGCGCTTTGAGATGCCGCTTAGCCCAATACGCTATCTGAAATAGGAGCGACGTAAATTGAACAAATGTGATAGAATTTCGCTGAATTCTTATATTAACGAAAATATAAAATGATCTAATCGGGTCTCTGATTGCCCTATCATAGAAGTTTAATAGTGCATTTTACTCGCCATTCCGCGCGCTTTAAGGTGCCGCCTAGCCCGGTACGCTATCTGAAATAGGAGCGCCGTAAATTGAACAAATGTGATAGAGTTTCGCTGAATTCTTAAATTAACCATAATATAAAATGATCTAGTCAGGTCTCTGATTGCCCTATCATAGAAGTTTAACAGTGCATTTCACTCATCATTTCATGCGCTATGAGATGCCGCTTTGCCCAATAAGCTATCTGAAATAGGAGCGACGTAAATTGAACAAATGTGATAGAATTTCCCTGAAATCTTATATTAAACAAAATGTAAAATGATCTAATCGGGTCTCTGTTCGCCCTAGCCTAGAAGTTTAATCGTGCATTTTACTCGCCATTTCATGCGCTTTGAGATGCCGCTTAGCCCAATACGCTATCTGAAATAGGAACGACGTAAATTGAACAAATGTGATAGAATTTCCCTGAATTCTTATATTAACCTTAATGTAAAATGATCTAATCGGTTCTCTGTTCGCCCTACCCTAGAAGTTTAATAGTGCCTTTCACTCGTCATTCCATGCGCGTTGAGATGCCGCTTAGCCCAATACGCTATCTGAAATAGGAGCGACGTAAATTGAACAAATGTGATAGAATTTTGCTGACTTCTTAAATTAACCATAATATAAAGTGATCTACTCGGGTCTCTGTTTGCCCTACCCTAGAACTTTAATAGTGCACTTTATTCGCCATATCATACGCTTTGAGTTGCCGCTTAGCCCAATACGCTATCTGAAATAGGAGCGACGTAAGTTGAACAAATGTGATAGAATTTCGTTGAATTCTTTTATTAACCATAATGTAAAATGATCTAATCGGGTCTCTGTTTGCCCTTCCCTAGAAGTTTAATAGTGCATTTCACTAGTCATTTCATGCGCTTTGAGATGCCGCTAAGCCCAATAAGCCATCTGAATAGGAGCGACGTAAATTGAACAAATGTGATAGAATTTCGCTGAATTCTTATATTAACCTTAATGTAAAATGATCTAATCGGGTCTCTGTTCGCCCTACCCTAGAAGTTTAATAGTGCATTTCACTCGTAATTGCATGCACTTTGAGATGCCACATAGCGCAATTAGCTATCTGAAATAGGAGCGACGTAAATTGAACAAATGTGATAGAATTTCGCTGAATTCTTGTATTAACCAAAATATAAAATGATCTAATCGGGTCTCTGATTGCCTTATCATAGAAGTTTAATAGTGCATTTCACTCGCCATTCCACGCGCTTTAAGATGCCGCCTAGCCCAGTACGCTATCTGAAATAGGAACGACGTAAATTGAACAAATGTGATAGAATTTTGCTGAATTCTTAAATTAACCATAATATAAACTGATCTAATCGGGTCTCTGTTTGCCCTACCCTAGAAGTTTAATAGTGCGTTTTACTCGCCATTTCATGCGCTTTCAGATGCCGCTTAGCCCAATACGGTATCTGAAATATCAAGGACGTAAATTGAACAAATGTGATAGAATTTCGCTGAATTCTTATATTACCCTTAATGTAAAATGATCTAATCGGGTCTCTGTTCGCCCTACCCTAGAAGTTTAATAGTGCATTTTACTCGCGATTTCATGCGCTTTGAGATGCCGCTTAGCCCAATACGCTATCTGAAATAGGAGCGACGTAAGTTGAACAAATGTGATAGAATTTCGCTTAATTCTTTTATTAACCATAATGTAAAATGATCTAATCGGGTCTCTGATTGCCCTATCATAGAAGTTTAGTAGTGCATTTTACTCGCCCTTACACGCGCTTTAAGATGCCGCCTAGCCCAGTACGCTATCTGAAATAGGAGCGACGTAAGTTGAACAAATGTGATAGAATTACGCTGAATTCTTATATTAACCGTAATATAAAATGATCTAATCGGGTCTCTGTTTCCCTAACCCTAGAAGTTTAATAGTGCATTTTACTCGCCACTTCATGCGCTTTGAGATGCCGCTTAGCCCAATACACTATCTGAAATAGGAGCGACGTAAATTGAACGAATGTGATAGAATTTCGCTGAATTCTTAAATTAACCATAATATAAAATGATCTAATCGGGTCTCTGTTTGCCCTACCCTAGAAGTGTAATAGTGCGTTTTACTCGCCATTTCATGCGCTTTCAGATGCCGCTTAGCCCAATACGGTATCTGAAATATCAAAGACGTAAATTGAGCAAATGTGATAGAATTTCGCTGAATTCTTATATTACCCTTAATGTAAAATGATCTAATCGGGTCTCTGTTCGCCCAACCCTAGAAGTTTAATAGTGCATTTCACTCGTAATTGCATGCGCTTTGAGATGCCGCATAGCCCAATTAGCTATATGAAATAGGAGCGACGTAAATTGAACAAAGGTGATAGAATTTCGCTGAATTCTTGTATTAACCAAAATATAAAATGATCTAATCGGGTCTCTGATTGCCCTATCATAGAAGTTTAATAGTGCATTTCACTCGCCATTCCACGCGCTTTAAGATACCGCCTAGCCCAGTACGCTATCTGAAACAGGAACGACGTAAATTGAACAAATGTGATAGGACTTTGCAGATTTCTTAAATTAACCATAATATAAAATGATCTAATCGGGTCTCTGGTTGCCCTACCCTAGAAATTTAACGGTGCATTTTACTCGCCATTTCATGCGCTTTCAGATGCCTCTTAGCCCAATACGCTATCTGAAATAAGAGCGACGTAAGTTGAACAAATGTGATAGAATTTCGCTTAATTCTTTTATTAACCATAATGTAAAATGATCTAATCGGGTCTCTGATTGCCCTATCATAGAAGTTTAGTAGTGCATTTTACTCGCCATTCCACGCGCTTTAAGAAGCAGCCTAGACCTGTAGGCTATCTGAAATAGAAGCGACGAAAGTTGAACATATGTGATAGAATTACGCTGCATTCTTATATTAACCGTAATATAAAATGATCTAATCGGGTCTCTGTTTGCCTTATCCTAGAAGTTTAATAGTGCATTATACTCGCCATTTCATGCGCTTTGAGATGCCGCTTAGCCCAGTACGCTATCTGAAATATCAAAGACGTAAATTGAACAAATGTGATAGAATTTCGCTGAATTCTTATATTACCCTTAATGTAAAATGATCTAATCGGGTCTCTGTTCGCCCTACCCTAGAAGTTTAATAGTGCATTTCACTCGTAATTGCATGCGCTTTGAGATGCCGCATAGCCCAATTAGCTATATGAAATAGGAGCGACGTAAATTGAACAAATGTGATAGAATTTCGCTGAATCCTTGTATTAACCATAATATAAAATGATCTAATCGGGTCTCTGATTGCCCTATCATAGAAGTTTTATAGTGCATTTCACTCGCCATTCCACGCGCTTTAAGATGCCGCCTAGCCCAGTACGCTATCTGAAATAGGAACGACGTAAATTGAACAAATGTGATAGAATTTTGCTGAATTCTTAAATTAACCATAATATAAACTGATCTAATCGGGTCTCTGTTTGCCCTACCCTAGAAGTTTAACAGTGCATTTTACTCGCCATTCCGCGCGCTTTAAGATGCCGCCTACCCCAGTACGCTAACTGAAATAGGAACGATGTAAATTGAAGAAATGTGATAGGATTTTGCAGAATTCATAAATTAACCATAATATAAAATTATCTAATCGGGTCTCTGGTTGCCCTACCCTAGAAATTTAACAGTGCATTTTACTCGCCATTTCATGCGCTTTCAGATGCCGCTTAGCCCAATACGCTATCTGAAATAAGAGCGACGTAAATTGAACAAATGTGATAGAATTTTGCTGAATTCTTAAATTAACCATAATATAAAATGATATAATCGGGTCTCTGTTTGCCCTACCCTAGAAGTTTAATAGTGCATCTTACTTGCCATTTCATGCGCTTTGAGGAGCCGCATAGCACAATACGCTATCTGAAATAGGTGTCACGTAAATTGAAAAATGTGATAGAATTTCCCTGAATTCTTATATTAACCTTAATGTAAAATGATCTAATCGGGTCTCTGTTCGCCCTACCATAGAAGTCTAATAGTGCATTTCACTCGTCATTTCATGCGCTTTGAGATGCCGCTTAGCCCAATATGCTATCTGAAATAGGAGCAACGTAAATTGAAAAATGTGAGAATTTCCCTGAATTCTTATATTAACCAAAATATAAATTCATCTTATCGGGTCTCTGATTGCCCTATCATAGAAGTTTAATAGTGCATTTTACTCGCCATTCCACGCGCTTTAAGATGCCGCCTAGCCCAGTGCGCTATCTGAAATAGGAGCGACGTAAATTGGACGAATGTGATAGAATTTCGCTGAATTCTTATATTAACCAAAATATAAAATGATCTAATCGGGTCTCTGATTGCCCTATCATAGAAGTTTAATAGTGCATTTTACTCGCCATTCCGCGCGCTTTAAGGTGCCGCCTAGCCCGGTACGCTATCTGAAATAGGAGCGCCGTAAATTGAACAAATGTGATAGAGTTTCGCTGAATTCTTAAATTAACCATAATATAAAATGATCTAGTCGGGTCTCTGATTGCCCTATCATAGAAGTTTAACAGTGCATTTCACTCATCATTTCATGCGCTATGAGATGCCGCTTTGCCCAATAAGCTATCTGAAATAGGAGCGACTTAAATTGAACAAATGTGATAGAATTTCGCTGAATTCTTTTATTAACCATAATGTAAAATGATCTAATCGGGTCTCTGCTCGCCCTAGCCTAGAAGTTTAATAGTGCATTTTATTCGCCATTGCATGCGCTTTGAGATGCCGCTTAGCCGAATACGCTATCTGAAATAGGAGCGACGTAAATTGAACAAATGTGATAGAATTTCCACTGAATTCTTATATTAACCTTAATGTAAAATGATCTAATCGGTTCTCTGTTCGCCCTACCCTAGAAGTTTAATAGTGCCTTTCACTCGTCATTCCATGCGCGTTGAGATGCCGCTTAGCCCAATACGCTATCTGAAATAGGAGCGACGTAAATTGAACAAATGTGATAGAATTTTGCTGACTTCTTAAATTAACCATAATATAAAGTGATCTACTCGGGTCTCTGTTTGCCCTACCCTAGAACTTTAATAGTGCACTTTATTCGCCATATCATACGCTTTGAGATGCCGCTTAGCCCAATACGCTATCTGAAATAGGAGCGACGTAAGTTGAACAAATGTGATAGAATTTCGTTGAATTCTTTAATTAACCATAATGTAAAATGATCTAATCGGGTCTCTGTTTGCCCTTCCCTAGAAGTTTAATAGTGCATTTCACTAGTCATTTCATGCGCTTTGAGATGCCGGTAAGCCCAATAAGCCATCTGAATAGGAGCGACGTAAATTGAACAAATGTGATAGAATTTCGCTGAATTCTTATATTAACCTTAATGTAAAATGATCTAATCGGGTCTCTGTTCGCCCTACCCTAGAAGTTTAATAGTGCATTTCACTCGTAATTGCATGCGCTTTGAGATGACACATAGCGCAATTAGCTATCTGAAATAGGAGCGACGTAAATTGAACAAATGTGATAGAATTTCGCTGAATTCTTGTATTAACCAAAATATAAAATGATCTAATCGGGTCTCTGATTGCCTTATCATAGAAGTTTAATAGTGCATTTCACTCGCCATTCCACGCGCTTTAAGATGCCGCCTAGCCCAGTACGCTATCTGAAATAGGAACGACGTAAATTGAACAAATGTGATAGAATTTTGCTGAATTCTTAAATTAACCATAATATAAACTGATCTAATCGGGTCTCTGTTTGCCCTACCCTAGAAGTTTAATAGTGCGTTTTACTCGCCATTTCATGCGCTTTCAGATGCCGCTTAGCCCAATACGGTATCTGAAATATCAAGGACGTAAATTGAACAAATGTGATAGAATTTCGCTGAATTCTTATATTACCCTTAATGTAAAATGATCTAATCGGGTCTCTGTTCGCCCTACCCTAGAAGTTTAATAGTGCATTGTACTCGCGATTTCATGCGCTTTGAGATGTCGCTTAGCCCAATACGCTATCTGAAATAGGAGCGACGTAAGATGAACAAATGTGATAGAATTTCGCTTAATTCTTTTATTAACCATAATGTAAAATGATCTAATCGGGTCTCTGATTGCCCTATCGTAGAAGTTTAGTAGTGCATTTTACTCGCCCTTACACGCGCTTTAAGATGCCGCCTAGCCCAGTACGCTATCTGAAATAGGAGCGACGTAAGTTGAACAAATGTGATAGAATTACGCTGAATTCTTATATTAACCGTAATATAAAATGATCTAATCGGGTCTCTGTTTCCCTAACCCTAGAAGTTTAATAGCGCATTTTACTCGCCACTTCATGCGCTTTGAGATGCCGCTTAGCCCAATACACTATCTGAAATAGGAGCGACGTAAATTGAACGAATGTGATAGAATTTCGCTGAATTCTTAAATTAACCATAATATAAAATGATCTAATCGGGTCTCTGTTTGCCCTACCCTAGAAGTGTAATAGTGCGTTTTACTCGCCATTTCATGCGCTTTCAGATGCCGCTTAGCCCAATACGGTATCTGAAATATCAAAGACGTAAATTGAGCAAATGTGATAGAATTTCGCTGAATTCTTATATTACCCTTAATGTAAAATGATCTAATCGGGTCTCTGTTCGCCCTACCCTAGAAGTTTAATAGTGCATTTCACTCGTAATTGCATGCGCTTTGAGATGCCGCATAGCCCAATTAGCTATATGAAATAGGAGCGACGTAAATTGAACAAATGTGATAGAATTTCGCTGAATTCTTGTATTAACCAAAATATAAAATGATCTAATCGGGTCTCTGATTGCCCTATCATACAAGTTTAATAGTGCATTTCACTCGCCATTCCACGCGCTTTAAGATACCGCCTAGCCCAGTACGCTATCTGAAACAGGAACGACGTAAATTGAACAAATGTGATAGGACTTTGCAGATTTCTTAAATTAACCATAATATAAAATGATCTAATCGGGTCTCTGGTTGCCCTACCCTAGAAATTTAACAGTGCATTTTACTCGCCATTTCATGCGCTTTCAGATGCCTCTTAGCCCAATACGCTATCTGAAATAAGAGCGACGTAAGTTGAACAAATGTGATAGAATTTCGCTTAATTCTTTTATTAACCATAATGTAAAATGATCTAATCGGGTCTCTGATTGCCCTATCATAGAAGTTTAGTAGTGCATTTTACTCGCCATTCCACGCGCTTTAAGAAGCAGCCTAGACCTGTAGGCTATCTGAAATAGAAGCGACGAAAGTTGAACAAATGTGATAGAATTACGCTGCATTCTTATATTAACCGTAATATAAAATGATCTAATCGGGTCTCTGTTTGCCTTATCCTAGAAGTTTAATAGTGCATTATACTCGCCATTTCATGCGCTTTGAGATGCCGCTTAGCCCAGTACGCTATCTGAAATATCAAAGACGTAAATTGAACAAATGTGATAGAATTTCGCTGAATTCTTATATTACCCTTAATGTAAAATGATCTAATCGGGTCTCTGTTCGCCCTACCCTAGAAGTTTAATAGTGCATTTCACTCGTAATTGCATGCGCTTTGAGATGCCGCATAGCCCAATTAGCTATATGAAATAGGAGCGACGTAAATTGAACAAATGTGATAGAATTTCGCTGAATCCTTGTATTAACCATAATATAAAATGATCTAATCGGGTCTCTGTTTGCCCTATCATAGAAGTTTTATAGTGCATTTCACTCGCCATTCCACGCGCTTTAAGATGCCGCCTAGCCCAGTACGCTATCTGAAATAGGAACGACGTAAATTGAACAAATGTGATAGAATTTTGCTGAATTCTTAAATTAACCATAATATAAAATGATCTAATCGGGTCTCTGTTTGCCCTACCCTAGAAGTTTAACAGTGCATTTTACTCGCCATTCCGCGCGCTTTAAGATGCCGCCTACCCCAGTACGCTAACTGAAATAGGAACGATGTAAATTGAAGAAATGTGATAGGATTTTGCAGAATTCATAAATTAACCATAATATAAAATTATCTAATCGGGTCTCTGGTTGCCCTACCCTAGAAATTTAACAGTGCATTTTACTCGCCATTTCATGCGCTTTCAGATGCCGCTTAGCCCAATACGCTATCTGAAATAAGAGCGACGTAAATTGAACAAATGTGATAGAATTTTGCTGAATTCTTAAATTAACCATAATATAAAATGATATAATCGGGTCTCTGTTTGCCCTACCCTAGAAGTTTAATAGTGCATCTTACTTGCCATTTCATGCGCTTTGAGGAGCCGCATAGCACAATACGCTATCTGAAATAGGAGTCACGTAAATTGAAAAATGTGATAGAATTTCCCTGAATTCTTATATTAACCTTAATGTAAAATGATCTAATCGGGTCTCTGTTCGCCCTACCATAGAAGTCTAATAGTGCATTTCACTCGTCATTTCATGCGCTTTGAGATGCCGCTTAGCCCAATATGCTATCTGAAATAGGAGCAACGTAAATTGAAAAATGTGATAGAATTTCCCTGAATTCTTATATTAACCAAAATATAAATTCATCTTATCGGGTCTCTGATTGCCCTATCATAGAAGTTTAATAGTGCATTTTACTCGCCATTCCACGCGCTTTAAGATGCCGCCTAGCCCAGTGCGCTATCTGAAATAGGAGCGACGTAAATTGGACGAATGTGATAGAATTTCGCTGAATTCTTATATTAACCAAAATATAAAATGATCTAATCGGGTCTCTGTTTGCCCTATCATAGAAGTTTAATAGTGCATTTTACTCGCCATTCCGCGCGCTTTAAGGTGCCGCCTAGCCCGGTACGCTATCTGAAATAGGAGCGCCGTAAATTGAACAAATGTGATAGAGTTTCGCTGAATTCTTAAATTAACCATAATATAAAATGATCTAGTCGGGTCTCTGATTGCCCTATCATAGAAGTTTAACAGTGCATTTCACTCATCATTTCATGCGCTATGAGATGCCGCTTTGCCCAATAAGCTATCTGAAATAGGAGCGACTTAAATTGAACAAATGTGATAGAATTTCGCTGAATTCTTTTATTAACCATAATGTAAAATGATCTAATCGGGTCTCTGCTCGCCCTAGCCTAGAAGTTTAATAGTGCATTTTATTCGCCATTGCATGCGCTTTGAGATGCCGCTTAGCCGAATACGCTATCTGAAATAGGAGCGACGTAAATTGAACAAATGTGATAGAATTTCCACTGAATTCTTATATTAACCTTAATGTAAAATGATCTAATCGGTTCTCTGTTCGCCCTACCCTAGAAGTTTAATAGTGCCTTTCACTCGTCATTCCATGCGCGTTGAGATGCCGCTTAGCCCAATACGCTATCTGAAATAGGAGCGACGTAAATTGAACAAATGTGATAGAATTTTGCTGACTTCTTAAATTAACCATAATATAAAGTGATCTACTCGGGTCTCTGTTTGCCCTACCCTAGAACTTTAATAGTGCACTTTATTCGCCATATTATACGCTTTGAGATGCCGCTTAGCCCAATACGCTATCTGAAATAGGAGCGACGTAAGTTGAACAAATGTGATAGAATTTCGTTGAATTCTTTAATTAACCATAATGTAAAATGATCTAATCGGGTCTCTGTTTGCCCTTCCCTAGAAGTTTAATAGTGCATTTCACTAGTCATTTCATGCGCTTTGAGATGCCGCTAAGCCCAATAAGCCATCTGAATAGGAGCGACGTAAATTGAACAAATGTGATAGAATTTCGCTGAATTCTTATATTAACCTTAATGTAAAATGATCTAATCGGGTCTCTGTTCGCCCTACCCTAGAAGTTTAATAGTGCATTTCACTCGTAATTGCATGCGCTTTGAGATGTCGCTTAGCCCAATACGCTATCTGAAATAGGAGCGACGTAAGATGAACAAATGTGATAGAATTTCGCTTAATTCTTTTATTAACCATAATGTAAAATGATCTAATCGGGTCTCTGATTGCCCTATCGTAGAAGTTTAGTAGTGCATTTTACTCGCCCTTACACGCGCTTTAAGATGCCGCCTAGCCCAGTACGCTATCTGAAATAGGAGCGACGTAAGTTGAACAAATGTGATAGAATTACGCTGAATTCTTATATTAACCGTAATATAAAATGATCTAATCGGGTCTCTGTTTCCCTAACCCTAGAAGTTTAATAGCGCATTTTACTCGCCACTTCATGCGCTTTGAGATGCCGCTTAGCCCAATACACTATCTGAAATAGGAGCGACGTAAATTGAACGAATGTGATAGAATTTCGCTGAATTCTTAAATTAACCATAATATAAAATGATCTAATCGGGTCTCTGTTTGCCCTACCCTAGAAGTGTAATAGTGCGTTTTACTCGCCATTTCATGCGCTTTCAGATGCCGCTTAGCCCAATACGGTATCTGAAATATCAAAGACGTAAATTGAGCAAATGTGATAGAATTTCGCTGAATTCTTATATTACCCTTAATGTAAAATGATCTAATCGGGTCTCTGTTCGCCCTACCCTAGAAGTTTAATAGTGCATTTCACTCGTAATTGCATGCGCTTTGAGATGCCGCATAGCCCAATTAGCTATATGAAATAGGAGCGACGTAAATTGAACAAATGTGATAGAATTTCGCTGAATTCTTGTATTAACCAAAATATAAAATGATCTAATCGGGTCTCTGATTGCCCTATCATACAAGTTTAATAGTGCATTTCACTCGCCATTCCACGCGCTTTAAGATACCGCCTAGCCCAGTACGCTATCTGAAACAGGAACGACGTAAATTGAACAAATGTGATAGGACTTTGCAGATTTCTTAAATTAACCATAATATAAAATGATCTAATCGGGTCTCTGGTTGCCCTACCCTAGAAATTTAACAGTGCATTTTACTCGCCATTTCATGCGCTTTCAGATGCCTCTTAGCCCAATACGCTATCTGAAATAAGAGCGACGTAAGTTGAACAAATGTGATAGAATTTCGCTTAATTCTTTTATTAACCATAATGTAAAATGATCTAATCGGGTCTCTGATTGCCCTATCATAGAAGTTTAGTAGTGCATTTTACTCGCCATTCCACGCGCTTTAAGAAGCAGCCTAGACCTGTAGGCTATCTGAAATAGAAGCGACGAAAGTTGAACAAATGTGATAGAATTACGCTGCATTCTTATATTAACCGTAATATAAAATGATCTAATCGGGTCTCTGTTTGCCTTATCCTAGAAGTTTAATAGTGCATTATACTCGCCATTTCATGCGCTTTGAGATGCCGCTTAGCCCAGTACGCTATCTGAAATATCAAAGACGTAAATTGAACAAATGTGATAGAATTTCGCTGAATTCTTATATTACCCTTAATGTAAAATGATCTAATCGGGTCTCTGTTCGCCCTACCCTAGAAGTTTAATAGTGCATTTCACTCGTAATTGCATGCGCTTTGAGATGCCGCATAGCCCAATTAGCTATATGAAATAGGAGCGACGTAAATTGAACAAATGTGATAGAATTTCGCTGAATCCTTGTATTAACCATAATATAAAATGATCTAATCGGGTCTCTGATTGCCCTATCATAGAAGTTTTATAGTGCATTTCACTCGCCATTCCACGCGCTTTAAGATGCCGCCTAGCCCAGTACGCTATCTGAAATAGGAACGACGTAAATTGAACAAATGTGATAGAATTTTGCTGAATTCTTAAATTAACCATAATATAAAATGATCTAATCGGGTCTCTGTTTGCCCTACCCTAGAAGTTTAACAGTGCATTTTACTCGCCATTCCGCGCGCTTTAAGATGCCGCCTACCCCAGTACGCTAACTGAAATAGGAACGATGTAAATTGAAGAAATGTGATAGGATTTTGCAGAATTCATAAATTAACCATAATATAAAATTATCTAATCGGGTCTCTGGTTGCCCTACCCTAGAAATTTAACAGTGCATTTTACTCGCCATTTCATGCGCTTTCAGATGCCGCTTAGCCCAATACGCTATCTGAAATAAGAGCGACGTAAATTGAACAAATGTGATAGAATTTTGCTGAATTCTTAAATTAACCATAATATAAAATGATATAATCGGGTCTCTGTTTGCCCTACCCTAGAAGTTTAATAGTGCATCTTACTTGCCATTTCATGCGCTTTGAGGAGCCGCATAGCACAATACGCTATCTGAAATAGGTGTCACGTAAATTGAAAAATGTGATAGAATTTCCCTGAATTCTTATATTAACCTTAATGTAAAATGATCTAATCGGGTCTCTGTTCGCCCTACCATAGAAGTCTAATAGTGCATTTCACTCGTCATTTCATGCGCTTTGAGATGCCGCTTAGCCCAATATGCTATCTGAAATAGGAGCAACGTAAATTGAAAAATGTGATAGAATTTCCCTGAATTCTTATATTAACCAAAATATAAATTCATCTTATCGGGTCTCTGATTGCCCTATCATAGAAGTTTAATAGTGCATTTTACTCGCCATTCCACGCGCTTTAAGATGCCGCCTAGCCCAGTGCGCTATCTGAAATAGGAGCGACGTAAATTGGACGAATGTGATAGAATTTCGCTGAATTCTTATATTAACCAAAATATAAAATGATCTAATCGGGTCTCTGTTTGCCCTATCATAGAAGTTTAATAGTGCATTTTACTCGCCATTCCGCGCGCTTTAAGGTGCCGCCTAGCCCGGTACGCTATCTGAAATAGGAGCGCCGTAAATTGAACAAATGTGATAGAGTTTCGCTGAATTCTTAAATTAACCATAATATAAAATGATCTAGTCGGGTCTCTGATTGCCCTATCATAGAAGTTTAACAGTTCATTTCACTCATCATTTCATGCGCTATGAGATGCCGCTTTGCCCAATAAGCTATCTGAAATAGGAGCGACTTAAATTGAACAAATGTGATAGAATTTCGCTGAATTCTTTTATTAACCATAATGTAAAATGATCTAATCGGGTCTCTGCTCGCCCTAGCCTAGAAGTTTAATAGTGCATTTTATTCGCCATTGCATGCGCTTTGAGATGCCGCTTAGCCGAATACGCTATCTGAAATAGGAGCGACGTAAATTGAACAAATGTGATAGAATTTCCACTGAATTCTTATATTAACCTTAATGTAAAATGATCTAATCGGGTCTCTGTTCGCCCTACCCTAGAAGTTTAATAGTGCCTTTCACTCGTCATTCCATGCGCGTTGAGATGCCGCTTAGCCCAATACGCTATCTGAAATAGGAGCGACGTAAATTGAACAAATGTGATAGAATTTTGCTGACTTCTTAAATTAACCATAATATAAAGTGATCTACTCGGGTCTCTGTTTGCCCTACCCTAGAACTTTAATAGTGCACTTTATTCGCCATATTATACGCTTTGAGATGCCGCTTAGCCCAATACGCTATCTGAAATAGGAGCGACGTAAGTTGAACAAATGTGATAGAATTTCGTTGAATTCTTTAATTAACCATAATGTAAAATGATCTAATCGGGTCTCTGTTTGCCCTTCCCTAGAAGTTTAATAGTGCATTTCACTAGTCATTTCATGCGCTTTGAGATGCCGCTAAGCCCAATAAGCCATCTGAATAGGAGCGACGTAAATTGAACAAATGTGATAGAATTTCGCTGAATTCTTATATTAACCTTAATGTAAAATGATCTAATCGGGTCTCTGTTCGCCCTACCCTAGAAGTTTAATAGTGCATTTCACTCGTAATTGCATGCGCTTTGAGATGACACATAGCGCAATTAGCTATCTGAAATAGGAGCGACGTAAATTGAACAAATGTGATAGAATTTCGCTGAATTCTTGTATTAACCAAAATATAAAATGATCTAATCGGGTCTCTGATTGCCTTATCATAGAAGTTTAATAGTGCATTTCACTCGCCATTCCACGCGCTTTAAGATGCCGCCTAGCCCAGTACGCTATCTGAAATAGGAACGACGTAAATTGAACAAATGTGATAGAATTTTGCTGAATTCTTAAATTAACCATAATATAAACTGATCTAATCGGGTCTCTGTTTGCCCTACCCTAGAAGTTTAATAGTGCGTTTTACTCGCCATTTCATGCGCTTTCAGATGCCGCTTAGCCCAATACGGTATCTGAAATATCAAGGACGTAAATTGAACAAATGTGATAGAATTTCGCTGAATTCTTATATTACCCTTAATGTAAAATGATCTAATCGGGTCTCTGTTCGCCCTACCCTAGAAGTTTAATAGTGCATTTTACTCGCGATTTCATGCGCTTTGAGATGCCGCTTAGCCCAATACGCTATCTGAAATAGGAGCGACGTAAGATGAACAAATGTGATAGAATTTCGCTTAATTCTTTTATTAACCATAATGTAAAATGATCTAATCGGGTCTCTGATTGCCCTATCGTAGAAGTTTAGTAGTGCATTTTACTCGCCCTTACACGCGCTTTAAGATGCCGCCTAGCCCAGTACGCTATCTGAAATAGGAGCGACGTAAGTTGAACAAATGTGATAGAATTACGCTGAATTCTTATATTAACCGTAATATAAAATGATCTAATCGGGTCTCTGTTTCCCTAACCCTAGAAGTTTAATAGCGCATTTTACTCGCCACTTCATGCGCTTTGAGATGCCGCTTAGCCCAATACACTATCTGAAATAGGAGCGACGTAAATTGAACGAATGTGATAGAATTTCGCTGAATTCTTAAATTAACCATAATATAAAATGATCTAATCGGGTCTCTGTTTGCCCTACCCTAGAAGTGTAATAGTGCGTTTTACTCGCCATTTCATGCGCTTTCAGATGCCGCTTAGCCCAATACGGTATCTGAAATATCAAAGACGTAAATTGAGCAAATGTGATAGAATTTCGCTGAATTCTTATATTACCCTTAATGTAAAATGATCTAATCGGGTCTCTGTTCGCCCTACCCTAGAAGTTTAATAGTGCATTTCACTCGTAATTGCATGCGCTTTGAGATGCCGCATAGCCCAATTAGCTATATGAAATAGGAGCGACGTAAATTGAACAAATGTGATAGAATTTCGCTGAATTCTTGTATTAACCAAAATATAAAATGATCTAATCGGGTCTCTGATTGCCCTATCATAGAAGTTTAATAGTGCATTTCACTCGCCATTCCACGCGCTTTAAGATACCGCCTAGCCCAGTACGCTATCTGAAACAGGAACGACGTAAATTGAACAAATGTGATAGGACTTTGCAGATTTCTTAAATTAACCATAATATAAAATGATCTAATCGGGTCTCTGGTTGCCCTACCCTAGAAATTTAACAGTGCATTTTACTCGCCATTTCATGCGCTTTCAGATGCCGCTTAGCCCAATACGCTATCTGAAATAAGAGCGACGTAAGTTGATCAAATGTGATAGAATTTCGCTTAATTCTTTTATTAACCATAATGTAAAATGATCTAATCGGGTCTCTGATTGCCCTATCATAGAAGTTTAGTAGTGCATTTTCCTCGCCATTCCACGCGCTTTAAGAAGCAGCCTAGACCTGTAGGCTATCTGAAATAGAAGCGACGAAAGTTGAACAAATGTGATAGAATTACGCTGCATTCTTATATTAACCGTAATATAAAATGATCTAATCGGGTCTCTGTTTGCCTTATCCTAGAAGTTTAATAGTGCATTATACTCGCCATTTCATGCGCTTTGAGATGCCGCTTAGCCCAGTACGCTATCTGAAATATCAAAGACGTAAATTGAACAAATGTGATAGAATTTCGCTGAATTCTTATATTACCCTTAATGTAAAATGATCTAATCGGGTCTCTGTTCGCCCTACCCTAGAAGTTTAATAGTGCATTTCACTCGTAATTGCATGCGCTTTGAGATGCCGCATAGCCCAATTAGCTATATGAAATAGGAGCGACGTAAATTGAACAAATGTGATAGAATTTCGCTGAATCCTTGTATTAACCATAATATAAAATGATCTAATCGGGTCTCTGATTGCCCTATCATAGAAGTTTTATAGTGCATTTCACTCGCCATTCCACGCGCTTTAAGATGCCGCCTAGCCCAGTACGCTATCTGAAATAGGAACGACGTAAATTGAACAAATGTGATAGAATTTTGCTGAATTCTTAAATTAACCATAATATAAACTGATCTAATCGGGTCTCTGTTTGCCCTACCCTAGAAGTTTAACAGTGCATTTTACTCGCCATTCCACGCGCTTTAAGATGCCGCCTACCCCAGTACGCTAACTGAAATAGGAACGATGTAAATTGAAGAAATGTGATAGGATTTTGCAGAATTCATAAATTAACCATAATATAAAATTATCTAATCGGGTCTCTGGTTGCCGTACCCTAGAAATTTAACAGTGCATTTTACTCGCCATTTCATGCGCTTTCAGATGCCGCTTAGCCCAATACGCTATCTGAAATAAGAGCGACGTAAATTGAACAAATGTGATAGAATTTCCCTGAATTCTTATATTAACCTTAATGTAAAATGATCTAATCGGGTCTCTGTTCGCCCTACCATAGAAGTCTAATAGTGCATTTCACTCGTCATTTCATGCGCTTTGAGATGCCGCTTAGCCCAATATGCTATCTGAAATAGGAGCAACGTAAATTGAAAAATGTGATAGAATTTCCCTGAATTCTTATATTAACCAAAATATAAATTCATCTTATCGGGTCTCTGATTGCCCTATCATAGAAGTTTAATAGTGCATTTTACTCGCCATTCCACGCGCTTTAAGATGCCGCCTAGCCCAGTGCGCTATCTGAAATAGGAGCGACGTAAATTGGACGAATGTGATAGAATTTCGCTGAATTCTTATATTAACCAAAATATAAAATGATCTAATCGGGTCTCTGATTGCCCTATCATAGAAGTTTAATAGTGCATTTTACTCGCCATTCCGCGCGCTTTAAGGTGCCGCCTAGCCCGGTACGCTATCTGAAATAGGAGCGCCGTAAATTGAACAAATGTGATAGAGTTTCGCTGAATTCTTAAATTAACCATAATATAAAATGATCTAGTCGGGTCTCTGATTGCCCTACCCTAGAAGTTTAATAGTGCCTTTCACTCGTCATTCCATGCGCTTTGAGATGCCGCTTAGCCCAATACGCTATCTGAAATAGGAGCGACGTAAATTGAACAAATGTGATAGAATTTTTCTGACTTCTTAAATTAACCATAATATAAAGTGATCTACTCGGGTCTCTGTTTGCCCTACCCTAGAACTTTAATAGTGCACTTTATTCGCCATATCATACGCTTTGAGATGCCGCTTAGCCCAATACGCTATCTGAAATAGGAGCGACGTAAGTTGAACAAATGTGATAGAATTTCGTTGAATTCTTTAATTAACCATAATGTAAAATGATCTAATCGGGTCTCTGTTTGCCCTTCCCTAGAAGTTTAATAGTGCATTTCACTAGTCATTTCATGCGCTTTGAGATGCCGCTAAGCCCAATAAGCCATCTGAATAGGAGCGACGTAAATTGAACAAATGTGATAGAATTTCGCTGAATTCTTATATTAACCTTAATGTAAAATGATCTAATCGGGTCTCTGTTCGCCCTACCCTAGAAGTTTAATAGTGCATTTCACTCGTAATTGCATGCGCTTTGAGATGACACATAGCGCAATTAGCTATCTGAAATAGGAGCGACGTAAATTGAACAAATGTGATAGAATTTCGCTGAATTCTTGTATTAACCAAAATATAAAATGATCTAATCGGGTCTCTGATTGCCTTATCATAGAAGTTTAATAGTGCATTTCACTCGCCATTCCACGCGCTTTAAGATGCCGCCTAGCCCAGTACGCTATCTGAAATAGGAACGACGTAAATTGAACAAATGTGATAGAATTTTGCTGAATTCTTAAATTAACCATAATATAAACTGATCTAATCGGGTCTCTGTTTGCCCTACCCTAGAAGTTTAATAGTGCGTTTTACTCGCCATTTCAAGCGCTTTCAGATGCCGCTTAGCCCAATACGGTATCTGAAATATCAAGGACGTAAATTGAACAAATGTGATAGAATTTCGCTGAATTCTTATATTACCCTTAATGTAAAATGATCTAATCGGGTCTCTGTTCGCCCTACCCTAGAAGTTTAATAGTGCATTTTACTCGCGATTTCATGCGCTTTGAGATGCCGCTTAGCCCAATACGCTATCTGAAATAGGAGCGACGTAAGATGAACAAATGTGATAGAATTTCGCTTAATTCTTTTATTAACCATAATGTAAAATGATCTAATCGGGTCTCTGATTGCCCTATCGTAGAAGTTTAGTAGTGCATTTTACTCGCCCTTACGCGCGCTTTAAGATGCCGCCTAGCCCAGTACGCTATCTGAAATAGGAGCGACGTAAGTTGAACAAATGTGATAGAATTACGCTGAATTCTTATATTAACCGTAATATAAAATGATCTAATCGGGTCTCTGTTTCCCTAACCCTAGAAGTTTAATAGTGCATTTTACTCGCCACTTCATGCGCTTTGAGATGCCGCTTAGCCCAATACACTATCTGAAATAGGAGCGACGTAAATTGAACGAATGTGATAGAATTTCGCTGAATTCTTAAATTAACCATAATATAAAATGATCTAATCGGGTCTCTGTTTGCCCTACCCTAGAAGTGTAATAGTGCGTTTTACTCGCCATTTCATGCGCTTTCAGATGCCGCTTAGCCCAATACGGTATCTGAAATATCAAAGACGTAAATTGAGCAAATGTGATAGAATTTCGCTGAATTCTTATATTACCCTTAATGTAAAATGATCTAATCGGGTCTCTGTTCGCCCTACCCTAGAAGTTTAATAGTGCATTTCACTCGTAATTGCATGCGCTTTGAGATGCCGCATAGCCCAATTAGCTATATGAAATAGGAGCGACGTAAATTGAACAAATGTGATAGAATTTCGCTGAATTCTTGTATTAACCAAAATATAAAATGATCTAATCGGGTCTCTGATTGCCCTATCATAGAAGTTTAATAGTGCATTTCACTCGCCATTCCACGCGCTTTAAGATACCGCCTAGCCCAGTACGCTATCTGAAACAGGAACGACGTAAATTGAACAAATGTGATAGGACTTTGCAGATTTCTTAAATTAACCATAATATAAAATGATCTAATCGGGTCTCTGGTTGCCCTACCCTAGTAATTTAACAGTGCATTTTACTCGCCATTTCATGCGCTTTCAGATGCCGCTTAGCCCAATACGCTATCTGAAATAAGAGCGACGTAAGTTGAACAAATGTGATAGAATTTCGCTTAATTCTTTTATTAACCATAATGTAAAATGATCTAATCGGGTCTCTGATTGCCCTATCATAGAAGTTTAGTAGTGCATTTTACTCGCCATTCCACGCGCTTTAAGAAGCAGCCTAGACCTGTAGGCTATCTGAAATAGAAGCGACGAAAGTTGAACAAATGTGATAGAATTACGCTGCATTCTTATATTAACCGTAATATAAAATGATCTAATCGGGTCTCTGTTTGCCTTATCCTAGAAGTTTAATAGTGCATTATACTCGCCATTTCATGCGCTTTGAGATACCGCTTAGCCCAGTACGCTATCTGAAATATCAAAGACGTAAATTGAACAAATGTGATAGAATTTCGCTGAATTCTTATATTACCCTTAATGTAAAATGATCTAATCGGGTCTCTGTTCGCCCTACCCTAGAAGTTTAATAGTGCATTTCACTCGTAATTGCATGCGCTTTGAGATGCCGCATAGCCCAATTAGCTGTATGAAATAGGAGCGACGTAAATTGAACAAATGTGATAGAATTTCGCTGAATCCTTGTATTAACCATAATATAAAATGATCTAATCGGGTCTCTGATTGCCCTATCATAGAAGTTTTATAGTGCATTTCACTCGCCATTCCACGCGCTTTAAGATGCCGCCTAGCCCAGTACGCTAACTGAAATAGGAACGATGTAAATTGAAGAAATGTGATAGGATTTTGCAGAATTCATAAATTAACCATAATATAAAATTATCTAATCGGGTCTCTGGTTGCCCTACCCTAGAAATTTAACAGTGCATTTTACTCGCCATTTCATGCGCTTTCAGATGCCGCTTAGCCCAATACGCTATCTGAAATGAGAGCGACGTAAATTGAACAAATGTGATAGAATTTTGCTGAATTCTTAAATTAACCATAATATAAAATGATATAATCGGGTCTCTGTTTGCCCTACCCTAGAAGTTTAATAGTGCATCTTACTTGCCATTTCATGCGCTTTGAGGAGCCGCATAGCACAATACGCTATCTGAAATAGGAGTCACGTAAATTGAAAAATGTGATAGAATTTCCCTGAATTCTTATATTAACCTTAATGTAAAATGATCTAATCGGGTCTCTGTTCGCCCTACCATAGAAGTCTAATAGTGCATTTCACTCGTCATTTCATGCGCTTTGAGATGCCGCTTAGCCCAATATGCTATCTGAAATAGGAGCAACGTAAATTGAAAAATGTGATAGAATTTCCCTGAAACCTTATATTAAACAAAATATAAAATGATCTAATCGGGTCTCTGATTGCCCTATCATAGAAGTTTAGTAGTGCATTTTACTCGCCCTTCCACGCGCTTTAAGATGCCGCCTAGCCCAGTACGCTATCTGAAATAGGAACGACGTAATTTGAACAAATGTGATAGAATTTTCCTGAATTCTTAAATTAACCATAATATAAACTGATCTAATCGGGTCTCTGTTTGCCCTACCCTAGAAGTTTAACAGTGCATTTTACTCGCCATTCCACGCGCTTTAAGATGCCGCCTACCCCAGTACGCTAACTGAAATAGGAACGACGTAAATTGAAGAAATGTGATAGGATTTTGCAGAATTCATAAATTAACCATAATATAAAATTATCTAATCGGGTCTCTGGTTGCCCTACCCTAGAAATTTAACAGTGCATTTTACTCGCCATTCCATGCGCTTTGAGATGCCGCTTAGCCCAATACGCTATCTGAAATAGGAACGACGTAAATTGAACAAATGTGATAGAATTTTGCTGAATTCTTAAATTAACCATAATATAAAATGATATAATCGGGTCTCTGTTTGCCCTACCCTAGAAGTTTAATAGTGCATCTTACTTGCCATTTCACGCGCTTTGAGGAGCCGCATAGCACAATACGCTATCTGAAATAGGAGTCACGTAAATTGAAAAATGTGATAGAATTTCCCTGAATTCTTATATTAACCTTAATGTAAAATGATCTAATCGGGTCTCTGTTCGCCCTACCATAGAAGTCTAATAGTGCATTTCACTCGTCATTTCATGCGCGTTGAGATGCCGCTTAGCCCAATATGCTATCTGAAATAGGAGCAACGTAAATTGAAAAATGTGATAGGATTTCCCTGAATTCTTATATTAACCAAAATATAAATTCATCTTATCGGGTCTCTGATTGCCCTATCATAGAAGTTTAATGGTGCATTTTACTCGCCATTCCACGCGCTTTAAGATGCCGCCTAGCCCAGTGCGCTATCTGAAATAGGAGCGACGTAAATTGGACGAATGTGATAAAATTTTGCTGACGTTTTAAATTAACCATAATATAAAATGATCTAATCGCGTCTCTGTTCGCCCTACCATAGAAGTCTAATAGTGCATTTCACTCGACATTTCATGTGCTTTGAGATGCCGCTTAGCCCAATACGCTATCTGAAATAGGAGCGACGTAAATTGATCAAATGTGATAGAATTTCCCTGATATCTTATATTGAACAAAATATAAAATGATCTAATCGGGTCTCTGTTTGCCTTATCCTAGAAGTTTAGTATTGCATTTCACTCGTCATTTCATGCGCTTTGAGATGCCGCTTAGCCCAATACGCTATCTGAAATATGAGCGACACGAATTGAACAAATGTGATAGAATTTCCCTGAAATCTTGTATTAAACAAAATATAAAATGATCAAATCGCGTCTCTGATTGCCCTATCACACAAGTTTAATAGTGCATTTTACTCGCCATTCCGATCGCTTTAAGATGCCGCATAGCCCCATACGCTATCTGAAATAGGAGCGACGTAAATCCAACAAATGTGATAGAATCTTGCTGAATTCATAAATTAACCATAATATAAAATGATCTAATCGGGTCTCTGTTTGCCCTACCCTAGAAGTTTAATAGTGCATTTTACTCGCCATTTCATGCGCTTTGAGATACCGGCCAGCCCAGTACGCTATCTGAAATAGGAGCGACGTAATTTGAACAAATGTGATAGAATTTCCCTGAAATCTTATATTAATCAAAATATAAAATGATCTAATCGGGTCTCCGATAGCCGTATCATAAAAGATTAGTAGTGCATTTCACTCGCCATTTCATGCGCTTTGAGATCCCGCTTAGCCCAATACGCCATCTGAAATAGCAGCGACGTAAATTGAACAAATGTGATAGAATTTCCCTGAAATCTTATATTAATCAAAATATAAAATGATCTAATCGGGTCTCTGATTGCCCTATCATAGAAGATTAGTAGTGCATTTTGCTCGCCATTCCACGCGCTTTAAGATGCCGCCTAGCCCAGTACGCTATCTGAAATAGGAGCGACGTAACTTGAACTAATGTGATAGAATTACGCTGAATTCTTATATTAACCGTAATATAAAACGATCTAATCGGGTCTCTGTTTGCCTTATCCTAGAAGTTTAATAGCGCATTTTACTCGCCATTTCATGCGCGTTGAGGTGCCGCTTAGCCCAATACGCTATCTGGAATAGGAGCGACGTAAATTGAACAAATGTGATAGGATTTTGCTGAATTTTTAAATTAACCATAATATAAAATGGTCTAATCGGGTCTCTGTTTGCCGAACCCTAGAAGTTTAATAGTGCATTTCACTCGTCATTTCATGCGCTTTGAGATGCCGCTAAGCCCAATAAGCTATCTGTAATAGAAGCGACGTAAATTGAACAAATGTGATAGAATTTCGTTGAATTCTTATATTAACCTTAATGTAAAATGATCTAATCGGGACTCTGTTTACCTTATCCTAGAAGTTTAATAGTGCATTATACTCGTCATTTCATGCGGATTGAGATGCCGCTAAGCCCAATAAGCTATCTGAAATAGGAGCGACGTAAATTGAACAAATGTGATAGAATTTCGCAGAATTCTTATATTAACCAAAATATAAAATGATCTAATCGGGTCTCTGTTCGCCCTAGCCTAGTAGTTCAATAGTGCATTTTATTCGCCATTTTATGCGCTTTGAGATGCCGCTTAGCCGAATACGCTATCTGAAATAGGAGCGACGTAAATTGAACAGATGTGATAGAATCTCCCTGAAATCTTATCTTAACCATAATATAAAATGATCTAATCGGGTCTCTGATTGCCCTATCATAGAAGTTTAATAGTGCATTTTACTCGCCATTCCGCGCGCTTTAAGGTGCCGCCTAGCCCGGTACGCTATCTGAAATAGGAGCGCCGTAAATTGAACAAATGTGATAGAGTTTCGCTGAATTCTTAAATTAACCATAATATAAAATGATCTAGTCGGGTCTCTGATTGCCCTATCATAGAAGTTTAACAGTGCATTTCACTCATCATTTCATGCGCTATGAGATGCCGCTTTGCCCAATAAGCTATCTGAAATAGGAGCGACTTAAATTGAACAAATGTGATAGAATTTCGCTGAATTCTTTTATTAACCATAATGTAAACTGATCTAATCGGGTCTCTGTTTGCCCTACCCTAGAAGTTTAACAGTGCATTTTACTCGCCATTCCACGCGCTTTAAGATGCCGCCTACCCCAGTACGCTAACTGAAATAGGAACGATGTAAATTGAAGAAATGTGATAGGATTTTGCAGAATTCATAAATTAACCATAATATAAAATTATATAATCGGGTCTCTGGTTGCCCTACCCTAGAAATTTAACAGTGCATTTTACTCGCCATTTCATGCGCTTTCAGATGCCGCTTAGCCCAATACGCTATCTGAAATAAGAGCGACGTAAATTGAACAAATGTGATAGAATTTTGCTGAATTCTTAAATTAACCATAATATAAAATGATATAATCGGGTCTCTGTTTGCCCTACCCTAGAAGTTTAATAGTGCATCTTACTTGCCATTTCATGCACTTTGAGGAGCCGCATAGCACAATACGCTATCTGAAATAGGAGTCACGTAAATTGAAAAATGTGATAGAATTTCCCTGAATTCTTATATTAACCTTAATGTAAAATGATCTAATCGGGTCTCTGTTCGCCCTACCATAGAAGTCTAATAGTGCATTTCACTCGTCATTTCATGCGCTTTGAGATGCCGCTTAGCCCAATATGCTATCTGAAATAGGAGCAACGTAAATTGAAAAATGTGATAGAATTTCCCTGAATTCTTATATTAACCAAAATATAAATTCATCTTATCGGGTCTCTGATTGCCCTATCATAGAAGTTTAATAGTGCATTTTACTCGCCATTCCACGCGCTTTAAGATGCCGCCTAGCCCAGTGCGCTATCTGAAATAGGAGCGACGTAAATTGGACGAATGTGATAGAATTTCGCTGAATTCTTATATTAACCAAAATATAAAATGATCTAATCGGGTCTCTGATTGCCCTATCATAGAAGTTTAATAGTGCATTTTACTCGCCATTCCGCGCGCTTTAAGGTGCCGCCTAGCCCGGTACGCTATCTGAAATAGGAGCGCCGTAAATTGAACAAATGTGATAGAGTTTCGCTGAATTCTTAAATTAACCATAATATAAAATGATCTAGTCGGGTCTCTGATTGCCCTATCATAGAAGTTTAACAGTGCATTTCACTCATCATTTCATGCGCTATGAGATGCCGCTTTGCCCAATAAGCTATCTGAAATAGGAGCGACTTAAATTGAACAAATGTGATAGAATTTCGCTGAATTCTTTTATTAACCATAATGTAAAATGATCTAATCGGGTCTCTGCTCGCCCTAGCCTAGAAGTTTAATAGTGCATTTTATTCGCCATTGCATGCGCTTTGAGATGCCGCTTAGCCGAATACGCTATCTGAAATAGGAGCGACGTAAATTGAACAAATGTGATAGAATTTCCACTGAATTCTTATATTAACCTTAATGTAAAATGATCTAATCGGTTCTCTGTTCGCCCTACCCTAGAAGTTTAATAGTGCCTTTCACTCGTCATTCCATGCGCTTTGAGATGCCGCTTAGCCCAATACGCTATCTGAAATAGGAGCGACGTAAATTGAACAAATGTGATAGAATTTTGCTGACTTCTTAAATTAACCATAATATAAAGTGATCTACTCGGGTCTCTGTTTGCCCTACCCTAGAACTTTAATAGTGCACCTTATTCGCCATATCATACGCTTTGAGATGCCGCTTAGCCCAATACGCTATCTGAAATAGGAGCGACGTAAGTTGAACAAATGTGATAGAATTTCGCTTAATTCTTTTATTAACCATAATGTAAAATGATCTAATCGGGTCTCTGATTGCCCTATCGTAGAAGTTTAGTAGTGCATTTTACTCGCCCTTACACGCGCTTTAAGATGCCGCCTAGCCCAGTACGCTATCTGAAATAGGAGCGACGTAAGTTCAACAAATGTGATAGAATTACGCTGAATTCTTATATTAACCGTAATATAAAATGATCTAATCGGGTCTCTGTTTCCCTAACCCTAGAAGTTTAATAGTGCATTTTACTCGCCACTTCATGCGCTTTGAGATGCCGCTTAGCCCAATACACTATCTGAAATAGGAGCGACGTAAATTGAACGAATGTGATAGAATTTCGCTGAATTCTTAAATTAACCATAATATAAAATGATCTAATCGGGTCTCTGTTTGCCCTACCCTAGAAGTGTAATAGTGCGTTTTACTCGCCATTTCATGCGCTTTCAGATGCCGCTTAGCCCAATACGGTATCTGAAATATCAAAGACGTAAATTGAGCAAATGTGATAGAATTTCGCTTAATTCTTTTATTAACCATAATGTAAAATGATCTAATCGGGTCTCTGATTGCCCTATCATAGAAGTTTAATAGTGCATTTCACTCGCCATTCCACGCGCTTTAAGATACCGCCTAGCCCAGTACGCTATCTGAAACAGGAACGACGTAAATTGAACAAATGTGATAGGACTTTGCAGATTTCTTAAATTAACCATAATATAAAATGATCTAATCGGGTCTCTGGTTGCCCTACCCTAGAAATTTAACAGTGCATTTTACTCGCCATTTCATGCGCTTTCAGATGCCGCTTAGCCCAATACGCTATCTGAAATAAGAGCGACGTAAGTTGAACAAATGTGATAGAATTTCGCTTAATTCTTTTATTAACCATAATGTAAAATGATCTAATCGGGTCTCTGATTGCCCTATCATAGAAGTTTAGTAGTGCATTTTACTCGCCATTCCACGCGCTTTAAGAAGCAGCCTAGACCTGTAGGCTATCTGAAATAGAAGCGACGAAAGTTGAACAAATGTGATAGAATTACGCTGCATTCTTATATTAACCGTAATATAAAATGATCTAATCGGGTCTCTGTTTGCCTTATCCTAGAAGTTTAATAGTGCATTATACTCGCCATTTCATGCGCTTTGAGATGCCGCTTAGCCCAGTACGCTATCTGAAATATCAAAGACGTAAATTGAACAAATGTGATAGAATTTCGCTGAATTCTTATATTACCCTTAATGTAAAATGATCTAATCGGGTCTCTGTTCGCCCTACCCTAGAAGTTTAATAGTGCATTTCACTCGTAATTGCATGCGCTTTGAGATGCCGCATAGCCCAATTAGCTATATGAAATAGGAGCGACTTAAATTGAACAAATGTGATAGAATTTCGCTGAATCCTTGTATTAACCATAATATAAAATGATCTAATCGGGTCTCTGATTGCCCTATCATAGAAGTTTTATAGTGCATTTCACTCGCCATTCCACGCGCTTTAAGATGCCGCCTAGCCCAGTACGCTAACTGAAATAGGAACGATGTAAATTGAAGAAATGTGATAGGATTTTGCAGAATTCATAAATTAACCATAATATAAAATTATCTAATCGGGTCTCTGGTTGCCCTACCCTAGAAATTTAACAGTGCATTTTACTCGCCATTTCATGCGCTTTCAGATGCCGCTTAGCCCAATACGCTATCTGAAATGAGAGCGACGTAAATTGAACAAATGTGATAGAATTTTGCTGAATTCTTAAATTAACCATAATATAAAATGATATAATCGGGTCTCTGTTTGCCCTACCCTAGAAGTTTAATAGTGCATCTTACTTGCCATTTCATGCGCTTTGAGGAGCCGCATAGCACAATACGCTATCTGAAATAGGAGTCACGTAAATTGAACAAATGTGATAGAATTTCGCTGAATTCTTTTATTAACCATAATGTAAAATGATCTAATCGGGTCTCTGCTCGCCCTAGCCTAGAAGTTTAATAGTGCATTTTATTCGCCATTGCATGCGCTTTGAGATGCCGCTTAGCCGAATACGCTATCTGAAATAGGAGCGACGTAAATTGAACAAATGTGATAGAATTTCCATGAAACCTTATATTAAACAAAATATAAAATGATCTAATCGGGTCTCTGATTGCCCTATCATAGAAGTTTAGTAGTGCATTTTACTCGCCCTTCCACGCGCTTTAAGATGCCGCCTAGCCCAGTACGCTATCTGAAATAGGAGCGACGTAAGTTGAACAAATGTGATAGAATTACGCTGAATTCTTATATTAACCGTAACATAAAATGATCTAATCGGGTCTCTGTTTCCCTAACCCTAGAAGTTTAATAGTGCATTTTACTCGCCACTTCATGCGGTTTGAGATGCCGCTTAGCCCAATACACTATCTGAAATAGGAGCGACGTAAATTGAACGAATGTGATAGAATTTCGCTGAATTCTTAAATTAACCATAATATAAAATGATATAATCGGGTCTCTGTTTGCCCTACCCTAGAAGTTTAATAGTGCATCTTACTTGCCATTTCATGCGCTTTGAGGAGCCGCATAGCACAATACGCTATCTGAAATAGGAGTCACGTAAATTGAAAAATGTGATAGAATTTCCCTGAATTCTTATATTAACCTTAATGTAAAATGATCTAATCGGGTCTCTGTTCGCCCTACCATAGAAGTCTAATAGTGCATTTCACTCGTCATTTCATGCGCTTTGAGATGCCGCTTAGCCCAATATGCTATCTGAAATAGGAGCAACGTAAATTGAAAAATGTGATAGAATTTCCCTGAATTCTTATATTAACCAAAATATAAATTCATCTTATCGGGTCTCTGATTGCCCTATCATAGAAGTTTAATAGTGCATTTTACTCGCCATTCCACGCGCTTTAAGATGCCGCCTAGCCCAGTGCGCTATCAGAAATAGGAGCGACGTAAATTGGACGAATGTGATAGAATTTCGCTGAATTCTTATATTAACCAAAATATAAAATGATCTAATCGGGTCTCTGATTGCCCTATCATAGAAGTTTAATAGTGCATTTTACTCGCCATTCCGCGCGCTTTAAGGTGCCGCCTAGCCCAGTACGCTATCTGAAATAGGAGCGCCGTAAATTGAACAAATGTGATAGAGTTTCGCTGAATTCTTAAATTAACCATAATATAAAATGATCTAGTCGGGTCTCTGATTGCCCTATCATAGAAGTTTAACAGTGCATTTCACTCATCATTTCATGCGCTATGAGATGCCGCTTTGCCCAATAAGCTATCTGAAATAGGAGCGACGTAAATTGAACAAATGTGATAGAATTTCGCTGAATTCTTTTATTAACCATAATGTAAAATGATCTAATCGGGTCTCTGCTCGCCCTAGCCTAGAAGTTTAATAGTGCATTTTATTCGCCATTGCATGCGCTTTGAGATGCCGCTTAGCCGAATACGCTATCTGAAATAGGAGCGACGTAAATTGAACAAATGTGATAGAATTTCCACTGAATTCTTATATTAACCTTAATGTAAAATGATCTAATCGGTTCTCTGTTCGCCCTACCCTAGAAGTTTAATAGTGCCTTTCACTCGTCATTCCATGCGCTTTGAGATGCCGCTTAGCCCAATACGCTATCTGAAATAGGAGCGACGTAAATTGAACAAATGTGATAGAATTTTGCTGAATTCTTAAATTAACCATAATATAAACTGATCTAATCGGGTCTCTGTTTGCCCTACCCTAGAAGTTTAATAGTGCGTTTTACTCGCCATTTCATGCGCTTTCAGATGCCGCTTAGCCCAATACGCTATCTGAAATGAGAGCGACGTAAATTGAACAAATGTGATAGAATTTTGCTGAATTCTTAAATTAACCATAATATAAAATGATATAATCGGGTCTCTGTTTGCCCTACCCTAGAAGTTTAATAGTGCATCTTACTTGCCATTTCATGCGCTTTGAGGAGCCGCATAGCACAATACGCTATCTGAAATAGGAGTCACGTAAATTGAAAAATGTGATAGAATTTCCCTGAATTCTTATATTAACCTTAATGTAAAATGATCTAATCGGGTCTCTGTTCGCCCTACCATAGAAGTCTAATAGTGCATTTCACTCGTCATTTCATGCGCTTTGAGATGCCGCTTAGCCCAATATGCTATCTGAAATAGGAGCAACGTAAATTGAAAAATGTGATAGAATTTCCCTGAATTCTTATATTAACCAAAATATAAATTCATCTTATCGGGTCTCTGATTGCCCTATCATAGAAGTTTAATAGTGCATTTTACTCGCCATTCCACGCGCTTTAAGATGCCGCCTAGCCCAGTGCGCTATCTGAAATAGGAGCGACGTAAATTGGACGAATGTGATAGAATTTCGCTGAATTCTTATATTAACCAAAATATAAAATGATCTAATCGGGTCTCTGATTGCCCTATCATAGAAGTTTAATAGTGCATTTTACTCGCCATTCGGCGCGCTTTAAGGTGCCGCCTAGCCCAGTACGCTATATGAAATAGGAGCGCCGTAAATTGAACAAATGTGATAGAGTTTCGCTGAATTCTTAAATTAACCATAATATAAAATGATCTAGTCGGGTCTCTGATTGCCCTATCATAGAAGTTTAACTGTGCATTTCACTCATCATTTCATGCGCTATGAGATGCCGCTTTGCCCAATAAGCTATCTGAAATAGGAGCGACGTAAATTGAACAAATGTGATAGAATTTCGCTGAATTCTTTTATTAACCATAATGTAAAATGATCTAATCGGGTCTCTGCTCGCCCTAGCCTAGAAGTTTAATAGTGCATTTTATTCGCCATTGCATGCGCTTTGAGATGCCGCTTAGCCGAATACGCTATCTGAAATAGGAGCGACGTAAATTGAACAAATGTGATAGAATTTCCCTGAAACCTTATATTAAACAAAATATAAAATGATCTAATCGGGTCTCTGATTGCCCTATCATAGAAGTTTAGTAGTGCATTTTACTCGCCCTTCCACGCGCTTTAAGATGCCGCCTAGCCCAGTACGCTATCTGAAATAGGAGCGACGTAAGTTGAACAAATGTGATAGAATTACGCTGAATTCTTATATTAACCGTAACATAAAATGATCTAATCGGGTCTCTGTTTCCCTAACCCTAGAAGTTTAATAGTGCATTTTACTCGCCACTTCATGCGGTTTGAGATGCCGCTTAGCCCAATACACTATCTGAAATAGGAGCGACGTAAATTGAACGAATGTGATAGAATTTCGCTGAATTCTTAAATTAACCATAATATAAAATGATATAATCGGGTCTCTGTTTGCCCTACCCTAGAAGTTTAATAGTGCATCTTACTTGCCATTTCATGCGCTTTGAGGAGCCGCATAGCACAATACGCTATCTGAAATAGGAGTCACGTAAATTGAAAAATGTGATAGAATTTCCCTGAATTCTTATATTAACCTTAATGTAAAATGATCTAATCGGGTCTCTGTTCGCCCTACCATAGAAGTCTAATAGTGCATTTCACTCGTCATTTCATGCGCTTTGAGATGCCGCTTAGCCCAATATGCTATCTGAAATAGGAGCAACGTAAATTGAAAAATGTGATAGAATTTCCCTGAATTCTTATATTAACCAAAATATAAATTCATCTTATCGGGTCTCTGATTGCCCTATCATAGAAGTTTAATAGTGCATTTTACTCGCCATTCCACGCGCTTTAAGATGCCGCCTAGCCCAGTGCGCTATCTGAAATAGGAGCGACGTAAATTGGACGAATGTGATAGAATTTCGCTGAATTCTTATATTAACCAAAATATAAAATGATCTAATCGGGTCTCTGATTGCCCTATCATAGAAGTTTAATAGTGCATTTTACTCGCCATTCCGCGCGCTTTAAGGTGCCGCCTAGCCCAGTACGCTATCTGAAATAGGAGCGCCGTAAATTGAACAAATGTGATAGAGTTTCGCTGAATTCTTAAATTAACCATAATATAAAATGATCTAGTCGGGTCTCTGATTGCCCTATCATAGAAGTTTAACAGTGCATTTCACTCATCATTTCATGCGCTATGAGATGCCGCTTTGCCCAATAAGCTATCTGAAATAGGAGCGACGTAAATTGAACAAATGTGATAGAATTTCGCTGAATTCTTTTATTAACCATAATGTAAAATGATCTAATCGGGTCTCTGCTCGCCCTAGCCTAGAAGTTTAATAGTGCATTTTATTCGCCATTGCATGCGCTTTGAGATGCCGCTTAGCCGAATACGCTATCTGAAATAGGAGCGACGTAAATTGAACAAATGTGATAGAATTTCCCTGAAACCTTATATTAAACAAAATATAAAATGATCTAATCGGGTCTCTGATTGCCCTATCATAGAAGTTTAGTAGTGCATTTTACTCGCCCTTCCACGCGCTTTAAGATGCCGCCTAGCCCAGTACGCTATCTGAAATAGGAGCGACGTAAGTTGAACAAATGTGATAGAATTACGCTGAAATCTTAAATTAACCATAATATAAACTGATCTAATCGGGTCTCTGTTTGCCTACCCTAGAAGTTTAATAGTGCGTTTTACTCGCCATTTCATGCGCTTTCAGATGCCGCTTAGCCCAATACGGTATCTGAAATATCAAAGACGTAAATTGAACAAATGTGATAGAATTTCGCTGAATTCTTATATTACCCTTAATGTAAAATGATCTAATCGGGTCTCTGTTCGCCCTACCCTAGAAGTTTAATAGTGCATTTCACTCGTAATTGCATGCGCTTTGAGATGCCGCATAGCCCAATTAGCTATATGAAATAGGAGCGACGTAAATTGAACAAATGTGATAGAATTTCGCTGAATTCTTGTATTAACCAAAATATAAAATGATCTAATCGGGTCTCTGATTGCCCTATCATAGAAGTTTAATAGTGCATTTCACTCGCCATTCCACGCGCTTTAAGATGCCGCCTAGCCCAGTACGCTATCTGAAATAGGAACGACGTAAATTGAACAAATGTGATAGAATTTTCCTGAATTCTTAAATTAACCATAATATAAACTGATCTAATCGGGTCTCTGTTTGCCCTACCCTAGAAGTTTAACAGTGCATTTTACTCGCCATTCCACGCGCTTTAAGATGCCGCCTACCCCAGTACGCTAACTGAAATAGGAACGACGTAAATTGAAGAAATGTGATAGGATTTTGCAGAATTCATAAATTAACCATAATATAAAATTATCTAATCGGGTCTCTGGTTGCCCTACCCTAGAAATTTAACAGTGCATTTTACTCGCCATTCCATGCGCTTTGAGATGCCGCTTAGCCCAATACGCTATCTGAAATAGGAACGACGTAAATTGAACAAATGTGATAGAATTTTGCTGAATTCTTAAATTAACCATAATATAAAATCATATAATCGGGTCTCTGTTTGCCCTACCCTAGAAGTTTAATAGTGCATCTTACTTGCCATTTCACGCGCTTTGAGGAGCCGCATAGCACAATACGCTATCTGAAATAGGAGTCACGTAAATTGAAAAATGTGATAGAATTTCCCTGAATTCTTATATTAACCTTAATGTAAAATGATCTAATCGGGTCTCTGTTCGCCCTACCATAGAAGTCTAATAGTGCATTTCACTCGTCATTTCATGCGCGTTGAGATGCCGCTTAGCCCAATATGCTATCTGAAATAGGAGCAACGTAAATTGAAAAATGTGATAGAATTTCCCTGAATTCTTATATTAACCAAAATATAAATTCATCTTATCGGGTCTCTGATTGCCCTATCATAGAAGTTTAATGGTGCATTTTACTCGCCATTCCACGCGCTTTAAGATGCCGCCTAGCCCAGTGCGCTATCTGAAATAGGAGCGACGTAAATTGGACGAATGTGATAAAATTTTGCTGACGTTTTAAATTAACCATAATATAAAATGATCTAATCGCGTCTCTGTTCGCCCTACCATAGAAGTCTAATAGTGCATTTCACTCGACATTTCATGTGCTTTGAGATGCCGCTTAGCCCAATACGCTATCTGAAATAGGAGCGACGTAAATTGATCAAATGTGATAGAATTTCCCTGATATCTTATATTGAACAAAATATAAAATGATCTAATCGGGTCTCTGTTTGCCTTATCCTAGAAGTTTAGTATTGCATTTCACTCGTCATTTCATGCGCTTTGAGATGCCGCTTAGCCCAATACGCTATCTGAAATATGAGCGACACGAATTGAACAAATGTGATAGAATTTCCCTGAAATCTTGTATTAAACAAAATATAAAATGATCAAATCGCGTCTCTGATTGCCCTATCACACAAGTTTAATAGTGCATTTTACTCACCATTCCGAGCGCTTTAAGATGCCGCATAGCCCAATACGCTATCTGAAATAGGAGCGACGTAAATCCAACAAATGTGATAGAATCTTGCGGAATTCATAAATTAACCATAATATAAAATGATCTAATCGGGTCTCTGTTTGCCCTACCCTAGAAGTTTAATAGTGCATTTTACTCGCCATTTCATGCGCTTTGAGATACCGGCCAGCCCAGTACGCTATCTGAAATAGGAGCGACGTAATTTGAACAAATGTGATAGAATTTCCCTGAAATCTTATATTAATCAAAATATAAAATGATCTAATCGGGTCTCCGATAGCCGTATCATAAAAGATTAGTAGTGCATTTCACTCGCCATTTCATGCGCTTTGAGATCCCGCTTAGCCCAATACGCCATCTGAAATAGCAGCGACGTAAATTGAACAAATGTGATAGAATTTCCCTGAAATCTTATATTAATCAAAATATAAAATGATCTAATCGGGTCTCTGATTGCCCTATCATAGAAGATTAGTAGTGCATTTTGCTCGCCATTCTACGCGCTTTAAGATGCCGCCTAGCCCAGTACGCTATCTGAAATAGGAGCGACGTAACTTGAACTAATGTGATAGAATTACGCTGAATTCTTATATTAACCGTAATATAAAACGATCTAATCGGGTCTCTGTTTGCCTTATCCTAGAAGTTTAATAGCGCATTTTACTCGCCATTTCATGCGCGTTGAGATGCCGCTTAGCCCAATACGCTATCTGGAATAGGAGCGACGTAAATTGAACAAATGTGATAGGATTTTGCTGAATTTTTAAATTAACCATAATATAAAATGGTCTAATCGGGTCTCTGTTTGCCGAACCCTAGAAGTTTAATAGTGCATTTCACTCGTCATTTCATGCGCTTTGAGATGCCGCTAAGCCCAATAAGCTATCTGTAATAGAAGCGACGTAAATTGAACAAATGTGATAGAATTTCGTTGAATTCTTATATTAACCTTAATGTAAAATGATCTAATCGGGACTCTGTTTACCTTATCCTAGAAGTTTAATAGTGCATTATACTCGTCATTTCATGCGGATTGAGATGCCGCTAAGCCCAATAAGCTATCTGAAATAGGAGCGACGTAAATTGAACAAATGTGATAGAATTTCGCAGAATTCTTATATTAACCAAAATATAAAATGATCTAATCGGGTCTCTGTTCGCCCTAGCCTAGTAGTTCAATAGTGCATTTTATTCGCCATTTTATGCGCTTTGAGATGCCGCTTAGCCGAATACGCTATCTGAAATAGGAGCGACGTAAATTGAACAGATGTGATAGAATCTCCCTGAAATCTTATCTTAACCATAATATAAAATGATCTAATCGGGTCTCTGTTCGCCCTAGCCTAGAAGTTTAATAGTGCATTTTATTCGCCATTTCATGCGCTTTTAGATGCCGCTTAGCCTGGGACGCTATCTGAAATAGGAACGACGTAAATTGAACAAATGTGATAGAATTTCACTGAATTCTTAAATTAACCATAATATGAAATGATCTAATCGGGTCTCTGTTTGCCCTACCATAGAAGTTTAATAGTGCATTTTACTCGCCATTGCATGTGCTTTGAGATGCCGCATAGCCCAATACGCTATCTGAAATAGGAGCGACGTAAATTGAACAAATGTGATAGAATTTCCGTGAATTCTTATATTAACCTTAATGTAAAATGATCTAATCGGGTCTCTGTGCGCCCTAGCCTAGAAGTTTAAAAGTGTATTTTGTTCGCCATTTCATGCGCTTTGAGATGCCGCTTAGCCGAATACGCTATCTGAAATAGGAGCGACGTAAATTGAACAAATGTGATAGAATTTCCGTGAATCCTTGTATTAACATTAATGTAAAATGATCTAATCGGGTCTCTGTTCGCCCTACCATAGAAGTCTAATGGTGCATTTCATGCGCCTTGAGATCCCGCTTAGCCCAATACGCCATCTGAAATAGGAGCGACGTAAATTGAACAAATGTGATAGAATTTCCCTGAAATCTTATATTAATAAAATATAAATTGATCTAATCGGGTCTCTGATTGCCCTATCATAGAAGATTAGTAGTGCATTTTACTCGCCATTCCACGCGCTTTAAGATGCCGCCTAGCCCAGTACGCTATCTGAAATAGGAGCGACGTAACTTGAACAAATGTGATAGAATTACGCTGAATTCTTATATTAACCGTAATATAAAATGATCTAATCTAGTCTCTGATTGCCCTATCATAGAAGGTTAATAGTGCATTTTACTCGCCATTCCACGCGCTTTAAGATGCCGCCTGGCCCAGTACGCTATCTGAAATAGGAGCGACGTAACTTGAACTAATGTGACAGAAATACGCTGAATTCTTATATTAACCGTAATATAAAACGATCTAATCGGGTCTCTGTTTGCCTTATCCTAGAAGTTTAATAGCGCATTTTACTCGCCATTTCATGCGCGTTGAGATGCCGCTTAGCCCAATACGCTATCTGGAATAGGAGCGACGTAAATTGAACAAATGTGATAGGATTTTGCTGAATTCTTAAATTAACCATAATATGAAATGGTCTAATCGGGTCTCTGTTTGCCGAACCCTAGAAGTTTAATAGTGCATTTCACTCGTCATTTCATGCGCTTTGAGATGCCGCTAATCCCAATAAGCTATCGGAAATAGGAGCGACGTAAATTGAACAAATGTGATAGAATTTCGCAGAATTCTTATGTTAACCAAAATATAAAATGATCTAATCTGGTCTCTGTTCGCCATAGCCTAGAAGTTTAATAGTGCATTTTGTTCGCCATTTCATGCGCTTTGTGATGCCGCTTAGCCCAATACGCTATCTGAAATAGCAGCGACGTAAATTGGACAAATGTGCTAGAATTTCCCTGAAATCTTATATTAAACAAAATATAAAATGATCTAATCGGGTCTCTTATTGCTCTATCACAGAAGTTTAGTAGTGCATTTTACTCGCCCTTCCACGCGCTTTAAGATGCCGCCTAGCCCAGTACGCTATCTGAAATAGGAGCGACGTAAGATGAACAAATGTGATAGAATTACGCTGAATTCTTATATTAATCGTAATATAAAATGATCTAATCGGGTCTCTGTTTGCCCTACCCTAGAAGTTTAATAGTGAATTTTATTCGCCATTTCATGCGCTTTGAGATGCCGCATAGCCTAATACGCTATCTGAAATACGAGCGACGTAAATTGAACAAATGTGATAGAATTTCCGTGAATTCTTATATTAACCTTAATGTAAAATGATCTAATCGGGTCTCTGTTCGCCCTAGCCTAGAAGTTTAATAGTGCATTTTAGTCGCCATTTCATGCGCTTTGAGATGCCGCTTCGCCCAATACGCTATCTGAAATAGGTGCGACGTAAATTGGACAAATGTGATAGAATTTCCCTGAAATCTTATATTAAACAAAATATAAAATGATCTAATCGGGTCTCTGATTGCCCTATCATAGAAGATTAGTAGTGCATTTTACTCGCCATTCCACGCGCTTTAAGATGCCTCCTAGCCCAGTACGCTATCTGAAATATGAGCGACGTAAGTTGAACAAATGTGATAGAATTACGCTGCATTCTTATATTAACCGTAATATAAAATGATGTAATCGGGCCTCTGTTTGCCTTACCCTAGAAGTTTAATAGTGCATTATACTCGCCATTTCATGCGCTTCGAGATGCCGCTTAGCCCAATACGCTATCTGAAATAGGAGCGACATAAATTGAACAAATGTGATAGAATTTCGCTGAATTCTTAAATTAACCATAATAACGAATGATCTAATCGGGTCTCTGTTTGCCCAACCCTAGAAGTTTAACAGTGCATTTTACTCGCCATTTCATGCGCTCTGAAATGCCGCATAGCCCAATACATTATCTGAAATAGGAGCGACGTAAATTGGACAAATGTGATAGAATTTCCGTGAATCCTTATATTAACCTTAACGTAAAATGATCTAATCGGGTCTCTGTTCGCCCTACCATAGAAGTCTAATGGTGCATTTCACTCGCCATTTCATGCGCTTTGAGATGCCGCTTAGCCCAATACGCTATCTGAAATATGGGCGACGTAAATTGAACAAATGTGATAGAATTTCCCTGAAATCTTATATTAAAGAAAATATAAAATGATCTAATCGGGTCTCTGATTGCTCTATCATAGAAATTTAGTAGTGCATTTTACTCGACCTTCCACGCGCTTTAAGATGCCGCCTAGCCCAGTACGCTATCTGAAATACGAGCGACGTAAATTGAACAAATGTGATAGAACTTCGCTGAATTCTTAAATTAACCATAATATAAAATGATCGAATCGGGTCTCTGTTTGCCCTACCCTAGAACTTTAATAGTGCAATTTATTCGCCATTTCATGCGCTTTGAGATGCCGCATAGCCCAATACGCTATCTGAAATAGGAGCGATGTAAATTGAACAAATGTGATAGAATTTCGCTGAATTCTTTTATTAACCATGATGTTAAATGATCTGATCGGGGCTCTGTTCGCCCTAGCCTAGAAGTTTAATAGTGCATTTTATTCGCCATTTCATGCGCTTTGAGATGCCGCTTAGCCGAATTCGCTATCTGAAATAGGAGCGACGTAAATTGAACAAATGTGATAAAATTTCCCTGAAATCTTATATTAAATAAAATATAAAATGATCAAATCGGGTCTCTGATTGCCCTATCATAGAAGTTTAGTAGTGCATTTTACTCGCCATTCCACGCGCTTTAAGATGCCGCCCAGCCCAGTACGCTATATGAAATAAGAGCGACGTAAATTGCACAAATGTGATAGAATTTTGCTGAATTCATAAATTAACCATAATATAAAATGATCTAATCGGGTCTCTGTTTGCCTTATCCTAGAAGTTGAATAGTGCATTTCACTCGCCATTTCATGCGCTTTGAAATGCTGCTTAGCCCAATACGCTATCTGAAATAGGAGCGACGTAAATTGAACACATGTGATAGAACTTCGCTGAATTCTTAAAGTAACCGTAATATAAAACGATCGAATCGGGTCTTTGTTTGCCCTACCCTAGAAGTTTAATAGTCCATTTTACTCGCCATTGCATGTGCTTTGAGATGCCGCATAGCCCAATACGCTATCTGAAATAGGAGCGACGTAAATTGAACAAATGTGACAGAATTTCCGTGCATTCTTATATTAACCTTAATGTACAATGATCCAATCGGGTCTCTGTTCGCCCTACCATAGAAGTCTAATAGTGCATTTCACTCGCCATTTCTTGCGCTTTGAGATGCCGCTTAGCCCAATACGCTATGTGAAATAGGAGCGACGTAAGTTGAACAAATGTGATAGAATTTCGCTGAATTCTTAAATTAACCAAAATATAAAATGATCTCATCGGGTCTCTGTTTGCCCTACCCTAGAAGTTTAATAGTGCATTTTACTCGCCATTCCACGCGCTTTAAGATGCCGCCCAGCCCAGTACGCTATATGAAATAGGAGCGACGTAAATTGAACAAATGTGATAGAATTTTGCTGAATTCTTAAATTAACCAAAATATAAAATGATCTCATCGGGTCTCTGTTTGCCCTACCCTAGAAGTTTAATAGTGCATTTTACTCGCCATTCCACGCGCTTTAAGATGCCGCCCAGCCCAGTACGCTATATGAAATAAGAGCGACGTAAATTGCACAAATGTGATAGAATTTTGCTGAATTCATAAATTAACCATAATATAAAATGATCTAATCGGGTCTCTGTTCGCCCTACCATAGAAGTCTAATAGTGCATTTCACTCGTCATTCCATGCGCTTTGAGATGCAGCTAAGCCCAATAAGCTATCTGAAATAGGAGCGACGTAAATTGAACAAATGTGATAGAATTTTGCTGAATTCTTAAATTAACCAAAATATAAAATGATCTCATCGGGTCTCTGTTTGCCCTACCCTAGAAGTTTAATAGTGCATTTTACTCGCCATTCCACGCGCTTTAAGATGCCGCCCAGCCCAGTACGCTATATGAAATAAGAGCGACGTAAATTGCACAAATGTGATAGAATTTTGCTGAATTCATAAATTAACCAAAATATAAAATGATCTGATCGGGGCTCTGTTCGCCCTAGCCTAGAAGTTTAATAGTGCATTGTATTCGCCATTTCATGCGCTTTGAGATGCCGCTTAGCCGAATTCGCTATCTGAAATAGGAGCGACGTAAATTGAACAAATGTGATAAAATTTCCCTGAAATCTTATATTAAACAAAATATAAAATGATCAAATCGGGTCTCTGATTGCCCTATCATAGAAGTTTAATAGTGCATTTCACTCGTCATTTCATGCGCTTTGAGATGCAGCTAAGCCCAATAAGCTATCTGAAATAGGAGCGACGTAAATTGAACAAATGTGATAGAACTTCGCTGAATTCTTAAATTAACCATAATATAAAATGATCGAATCGGGTCTCTGTTTGCCCTACCCTAGAAGTTTAATAGTGCATTTTATTCGCCATTTCATGCGCTTTGAGATGCCGCATAGCCCAATACGCTATCTGAAATAGGAGCGACGTAAATTGAACAAATGTGATACAATTTCCCTGAAATCTGATATTAAACAAAATATAAAATGATCTAATCGTGTCTCTGATTGCCCAATCATAGAAGTTTAGTAGTGCATTTTACTCGCCATTCCACGCGCTTTAAGATGCCGAATAGCCCAGTACGCTATCTGAAATAGGAGCGACGTAAGTTGAACAAATGTGATAGAATTACGCCGACTTCTTATATTAACCGTAATATAAAATGATCTAATCGGGTCACTGTTTGCCTCATCCTAGAAGTTTCACAGTGCATTATACTCGCCATTTCATGCACTTTGAGATGCCGCTTAGCACAATACGCTATCTGAAATAGGAGCGACGTAAATTGAACGAATGTGATAGAATTACGCTGAATTCTTAAATTAACCATAATATAAAATGATCTAATCGGGTCTCTGTTCGCCCTACCATAGAAGTCTAATAGTGCATTTCACTCGCCATTTCATGCGCTTTGAGATGCCGCCTAGCCCTGTACGCTATCTGAAATAGGAGCGACGTAAGCTGAACAAATGTGATAGAATTACGCTGCATTCTTATATTTACCGTAATATAAAATGATCTAATCGGGTCTCTGTTTGCCTTATCCTAGAAGTTTCATAGCGCATTTTACTCACCATTTCATGCGCTTTGTGAGGCCGCTTAGCCCAATACGCTATCTGAAATAGGAGCGACGTAAATTGAACAAATGTGACAGAATTTCCCTGAAATCTTATATTAAACAAAATATAAAATGATCTAATCGGGTCTCTGTTTGCCTTATCCTAGAAGTTTAATAGTGCATAATACTCGCCATTTCATGCGCTTTTAGATGCCGCTTAGCCCAATACGCTATCTGAAATCGGAGCGACGTAAATTGAACAAATGTGATAGAATTTCCCTGAAATCTTATATTAATCAAAATATAAAATGATCTAATCGTGTCTCTGATTGCCCTATCGTAGAAGATTAGTAGTGCATTTTACTCGCCATTCCATGCGCTTTACGATGCCGCCTAGCCCAGTACATTATCTGAAACAGGAGCGACGTAACTTGAACAAATGTGATAGAATTACGCTGCATTCTTATATTAACCGTTATATAAAATGATCTAATCGGGTCTCTGTTTGCCTTATCCTGGAAGTTTAATAGCGCATTTTACTCGCCATTCCACGCGCTTTAAGATGCCGCCTAGCCCAGTATGCTATCTGAAATAGGAGCGACGTAAATTGAACAAATGTGATAGAATTTCGCTGAATTCTTAAATTAACCATAATATAAAATGATCTAATCGGGTCTCTGTTTGCCTTATCCCAGAAGTTTAATAGTGCATTATACTCGCCATTTCATGCGCTTTTAGATGCCGTCTAGCCCAGTACGCTATCTGAAATAGGAGCGACGTAAATTGAACAAATGTGATAGAATTTCCGTGAATCCTTATATTAACATAAATGTAAAATCATCTACTCGGGTCTCTGTTCGCCCTACCATAGAAGTCTAATGGTGCATTTCACTCGTCATTTCATGCGCTTTGAGATGCCGCCTAGCTCAGTACGCTACCTGAAATAGGAGCGACGTAAATTGAACAAATGTGACAGAATTTCCGTGCATTCTTATATTAACCTTAATGTACAATGATCCAATCGGGTCTCTGTTTGCCTTATCCTAGAAGTTGAATAGTGCATTTCACTCGCCATTTCATGCGCTTTGAAATGCTGCTTAGCCCAATACGCTATCTGAAATAGGAGCGACGTAAATTGAACACATGTGATAGAACTTCGCTGAATTCTTAAATTAACCGCAATATAAAACGATCGAATCGGGTCTCTGTTTGCCCTACCCTAGAAGTTTAATAGTGCATTTTATTCGCCATTTCATGCGCTTTGAGATGCGGCTTAGCCGAATTCGCTATCTGAAATAGGAGCGACGTAAATTGAACAAATGTGATATAATTTCCCTGAAATCTTATATTAAATAAAATATAAAATGATCAAATCGGGTCTCTGATTGCCCTATCATAGAAGTTTAATATAGCATTTCACTCGTCGTTTCATGCGCTTTGAGATGCCGCTAAGCCCAATAAGCTATCTGTAATAGGAGCGACGTAAATTGAACAAATGTGATAGAATTTCGCGGAATTCTTAACTTAATCATAATATAAAATGATCTAATCGGGTCTCTGTTCGCCCTACCCTAGAAGTTTAATAGTGCATTTCACTCGTCACTTCATGCGCTTTGAGATGCCGCTAAGCCCAATAAGCTATCTGAAATAGGAGCGACGCAAATTGAACAAATGTGATAAAATTTCCCTGAAATCTTATATTAAACAAAATATAAAATGATCTAATCGGGTCTCTGATTGCTCTACCATAGAAGTTTAGTAGTTCATTTTACTCGCCCTTCCACGCGCGTTAAGATGCCGCCTAGCCCAGTACGCTATCTGAAATAGGAGCGACGTAAATTGAACACATGTGATAGAACTTCGCTGAATTCTTAAATTAACCGCAATATAAAACGATCGAATCGGGTCTCTGTTTGCCCTACCCTAGAAGTTTAATAGTGCATTTTATTCGCCATTTCATGCGCTTTGAGATGCCGCATAGCCCAATACGCTATCTGAAATAGGAGCGACGTAAATTGAACAAGTGTGATACAATTTCCCTGAAATCTGATATTAAACAAAATATAAAATGATCTAATCGTGTCTCTGATTGCCCTATCATAGAAGTTTAGTAGTGCATTTTACTCGCCATTCCACGCGCTTTAAGATGCCGCCTATCCCAGTACGCTATCTGAAATAGGAGCGACGTAAGTTGAACAAATGTGATAGAATTACGCTGAATTCTTAAATTAACCATAATATAAAATGATCTAATCGGGTCTTTGTTTGCCCTACCCTAGAAGTTTAATAGTCCATTTTACTCGCCATTGCATGTGCTTTGAGATGCCGCATAGCCCAATACGCTATCTGAAGTAGGAGCGACGTAAATTGAACAAATGTGACAGAATTTCCGTGCATTCTTATATTAACCTTAATGTACAATGATCCAATCGGGTCTCTGTTCGCCCTACCATAGAAGTCTAATAGTGCATTTCACTCGCCATTTCTTGCGCTTTCAGATGCCGCTTAGCCCAATACGCTATGTGAAATAGGAGCGACGTAAGTTGAACAAATGTGATAGAATTTCGCTGAATTCTTAAATTAACCAAAATATAAAATGATCTCATCGGGTCTCTGTTTGCCCTAGCCTAGAAGTTTAATAGCGCATTTTACTCGCCATTTCATGCGCTTTGAGATGCCGCTTAGCCCAATACGGTATCTGAAATATTAGCGACGTAAATTGAACAAATGTGACAGAATTTCCGTGAATTCTTATATTAACCTTAATGCACAATGATCCAATCGGGTCTCCGTTTGCCTTATCCTAGAAGTTTCATAGCGCATTTTACTCACCATTTCATGCGCTTTGTGAGGCCGCTTAGCCCAATACGCTATCTGAAATAGGAGCGACGTAAATTGAACAAATGTGATAGAATTTCCCTGAAATCTTATATTAAACAAAATATAAAATGATCTAATCGGGTCTCTGTTTGCCTTATCCTAGAAGTTTAATAGTGCATTATACTCGCCATTTCATGCGCTTTTAGATGCCGCTTAGCCCAATACGCTATCTGAAATCGGAGCGACGTAAATTGAACAAATGTGATAGAATTTCGCTGAATTCTTAAATTAACCATAATATAAAATGATCTAATCGGGTCTCTGTTCGCCCTACCCTAGAAGTTTAATAGTGCATTTCACTCGTCACTTCATGCGCTTTGAGATGCCGCTAAGCCCAATAAGCTATCTGAAATAGGAGCGACGTAAATTGAACAAATGTGATAAAATTTCCCTGAAATCTTATATTAAACAAAATATAAAATGATCTAATCGGGTCTCTGATTGCTCTACCATAGAAGTTTAGTAGTTCATTTTACTCGCCCTTCCACGCGCGTTAAGATGCCGCCTAGCCCAGTACGCTATATGAAATAGGAGCGACGTAAATTGAACACATGTGATAGAACTTCGCTGAATTCTTAAATTAACCGCAATATAAAACGATCGAATCGGGTCTCTGTTTGCCCTACCCTAGAAGTTTAATACTGCATTTTATTCGCCATTTCATGCGCTTTGAGATGCAGCTAAGCCCAATAAGCTATCTGAAATAGGAGCGACGTAAATTGAACAAATGTGATAAAATTTCCCTGAAATCTTATATTAAACAAAATATAAAATGATCTAATCGGGTCTCTGATTGCCCTATCATAGAAGTTTAGTAGTGCATTTTACTCGCCATTCCACGCGCTTTAAGATGCCGCCTAGCCCAGTACGCTATCTAAAATAGGAGCGACGTAAGATGAACAAATGTGATAGAATTACGCTGCATTCTTATATTAACCGTAATATAAAATGATCTAATCGGGCCTCTGTTTGCCTTATCCTAGAAGTTTAATAGCGCATTTTACTCGCCATTTCATGCGCTTTGAGATGCCGCTTAGCCCAATACGGTATCTGAAATATTAGCGACGTAAATTGAACAAATGTGACAGAATTTCCGTGAATTCTTATATTAACCTTAATGCACAATGATCCAATCGGGTCTCCGTTTGCCTTATCCTAGAAGTTTCATAGCGCATTTTACTCACCATTTCATGCGCTTTGTGAGGCCGCTTAGCCCAATACGCTATCTGAAATAGGAGCGACGTAAATTGAACAAATGTGATAGAATTTCCCTGAAATCTTATATTAAACAAAATATAAAATGATCTAATCGGGTCTCTGTTTGCCTTATCCTAGAAGTTTAATAGTGCATTATACTCGCCATTTCATGCGCTTTTAGATGCCGCTTAGCCCAATACGCTATCTGAAATCGGAGCGACGTAAATTGAACAAATGTGATAGAATTTCGCTGAATTCTTAAATTAACCATAATATAAAATGATCTAATCGGGTCTCTGTTCGCCCTACCCTAGAAGTTTAATAGTGCATTTCACTCGTCACTTCATGCGCTTTGAGATGCCGCTAAGCCCAATAAGCTATCTGAAATAGGAGCGACGTAAATTGAACAAATGTGATAAAATTTCCCTGAAATCTTATATTAAACAAAATATAAAATGATCTAATCGGGTCTCTGATTGCTCTACCATAGAAGTTTAGTAGTTCATTTTACTCGCCCTTCCACGCGCGTTAAGATGCCGCCTAGCCCAGTACGCTATATGAAATAGGAGCGACGTGAATTGAACACATGTGATAGAACTTCGCTGAATTCTTAAATTAACCGCAATATAAAACGATCGAATCGGGTCTCTGTTTGCCCTACCCTAGAAGTTTAATAGTGCATTTTGTTCGCCATTTCATGCGCTTTGAAATGCTGCTAAGCCCAATAAGCTATCTGAAATAGGAGCGACGTAAATTGAACAAATGTGATAAAATTTCCCTGAAATCTTATATTAAACAAAATATAAAATGATCTAATCGGGTCTCTGATTGCCCTATCATAGAAGTTTAGTAGTGCATTTTACTCGCCATTCCACGCGCTTTAAGATGCCGCCTAGCCCAGTACGCTATCTGAAATAGGAGCGACGTAAGATGAACAAATGTGATAGAATTACGCTGCATTCTTATATTAACCGTAATATAAAATGATCTAATCGGGCCTCTGTTTGCCTTATCCTATAAGTTTAATAGTGCATTTCACTCGCCATTTCATGCGCTTTGAAATGCTGCTTAGCCCAATACGCTATCTGAAATAGGAGCGATGTAAATTGAACAAATGTGATAGAATTTCGCTGAATTCTTTTATTAACGATAATGTAAAATGATCTAATCGGGTCTCTGTTCGCCCTCGCCTAGAAGTTTAATAGTGCATTTCATTCGCCATTTCATGCGCTTTGAGATGCCGCTTTGCCCAATACGCTATATGAAATAGGAGCGACGTAAATTGAACAAATGTGATAGAATTTCGCTGAATTCTTAAATTAACCAAAATATAAAATGATCTCATCGGGTCACTGTTTGCCCTACCCTAGAAGTTTAATAGTGCATTTTACTCGCCATTCCACGCGCTTTAAGATGCCGCCTAGCCCAGTACGCTATATGAAATAGGAGCGACGTAAATTGAACAAATGTGATAGAATTTTGCTGAATTCTTAAATTAACCATAATATAAAATGATCTAATCGGGTCTCTGTTTGCCCTACCCTAGAAGTTTAATAGTGCATTTCACTCGTCATTTCATGCGCTTTGAAATGCTGCTTAGCCCAATACGCTATCTGAAATAGGAGCGACGTAAGTTGCACAAATGCTATAAAATTTTGCTGACATCTTAAATTAACCATAATATAAAATGGTCTAATCGGGACTCTGGTTGCCCTATCATAGAATTTTAATAGTGCATTTTACTCGCCATTCCACGCGCTTTAAGATGCCGCCTAGCCCAGTATGCTATCTGCAATAGGAGCGACGTAAATTGAACAAATGTGATAGAATTTTGCTGAATTCTTAAATTAACCATAATATAAAATGATCTAACCGGGTCTCTTTTTGCCCTACCGTAGAAGTTTCATAGTGCATTTTACTCGCCATTTCATGCGCTTTGAGATGCATCTTAGCCCAATACGCTATCTGAAATAGGAGCGACGTAAATTGAACAAATGTGATACAATTTCCCTGAAATCTTATATTAAACAAAATATAAAATGATCTAATCGGGTCTCTGATTGCCCTATCATAGAAGTTTAGTAGTGCATTTTACTCGCCATTCCACGCGCTTTAAGATGCCGCCTAGCCCAGTACGATATCTGAAATAGGAGCGACGTAAGTTGAACAAATGTGATAGAATTTTGCTGAATTCTTAAATTAACCATAATATAAAATGATCTAATCGGGTCTCTGTTTGCCCTACCCTAGAAGTTTAATAGTGCATTTCACCCGTCCCTTCATGCGCTTTGAGATGCCGCTAAGCCCAATAAGCTATCTGAAATAGGAGCGACGTAAATTGAACAAATGTGATAGAATTTCGCAGAATTCTTATATTAACCAAAATATAAAATGATCTAATCTGGTCTCTGTTCGCCCTAGCCTAGAAGTTTAATAGTGCATTTTGTTCGCCATTTCATGCGCTTTGAGATGCCGCTTAGCCCAATACGCTATCTGAAATACGAGCGACGTAAATTGAACAAATGTGATAGAATTTCCCTGAAATCTTATATTAAACAAAATATAAAATGATCTAATCGGGTCTCTGATTGCTCTATCATAGAAGTTTAGTAGTGCATTTTACTCGCCCTTCCACTCGCTTTAAGATGCCGCCTAGCCCAGTACGCTATCTGAAATAGGAGCGACGTAAGATGAAGAAATGTGATAGAATTACGCTGAATTCTTATATTAACCGTAATATAAAATGATCTAATCGGGTCTCTGTTTGCCTTATCCTAGAAGTTGAATAGTGCATTTCACTCGCCATTTCATGCACTTTGAAATGCCGCCTAGCCCAGTACGCTATCTGAAATAGGAGCGACGTAAGTTGAACAAATGTGATAGAATTACGCCGACTTCTTATATTAACCGTAATATAAAATGATCTAATCGGGTCTCTGTTTGCCTCATCCTAGAAGTTTCACAGTGCATTATACTCGCCATTTCATGCGCTTTGAGATGCCGCTTAGCACAATACGCTATCTGAAATAGGAGCGACGTGAATTGAACGAATGTGATAGAATTACGCTGAATTCTTAACTTAACCATTATATAAAATGATCTAATCGGGTCTCTGTTCGCCCTACCATAGAAGTCTAATAGTGCATTTCACTCGCCATTTCATGCGCTTTGAGATGCCGCCTAGCCCAGTATGCTATCTGCAATAGGAGCGACGTAAATTGAACAAATGTGATAGAATTTTGCTGAATTCTTAAATTAACCATAATATAAAATGATCTAACCGGGTCTCTTTTTGCCCTACCGTAGAAGTTTCATAGTGCATTTTACTCGCCATTTCATGCGCTTTGAGATGCATCTTAGCCCAATACGCTATCTGAAATAGGAGCGACGTAAATTGAACAAATGTGATACAATTTCCCTGAAATCTTATATTAATCAAAATATAAAATGATCTAATCGGGTCTCTGATTGCCCTATCATAGAAGATTAGTAGTGCATTTTACTCGCCATTCGATGCGCTTTAAGATGCCGCCTATCCCCGTACATTATCTGAAACAGGAGCGACGTAACTTGAACAAATGTGATAGAATTACGCTGCATTCTTATATTAACCGTTATATAAAATGATCTAATCGGGTCTCTGTTTGCCTTATCCTGGAAGTTTAATAGCGCATTTTACTCGCCATTTCACGCGCTTTAAGATGCCGCCTAGCCCAGTATGCTATCTGAAATAGGAGCGACGTAAATTGAACAAATGTGATAGAATTTCGCTGAATTCTTAAATTAACCATAATATAACATGATCTAATCGGGTCTCTGTTTGCCTTATCCTAGAAGTTTAATAGTGCATTATACTCGCCATTTCATGCGCTTTTAGATGCCGCCTAGCCCAGTACGCTATCTGAAATAGGAGCGACGTAAATTGAACAAATGTGATAGAATTTCCGTGAATCCTTATATTAACCTTAACGTAAAATGATCTAATCGGGTCTCTGTTCGCCCTACCATAGAAGTCTAATGGTGCATTTCACTCGCCATTTCATGCGCTTTGAGATGCCGCTTAGCCCAATACGCTATCTGAAATATGGGCGACGTAAATTGAACAAATGTGATAGAATTTCCCTGAAATCTTATATTAAACAAAATATAAAATGATCTAATCGGGTCTCTGTTCGCCCTACCATAGAAGTCTAATGGTGCATTTCACTCGCCATTTCATGCGCTTTGAGATGCCGCTTAGCCCAATACGCTATCTGAAATATGGGCGACGTAAATTGAACAAATGTGATAGAATTTCCCTGAAATCTTATATTAAACAAAATATAAAATGATCTAATCGGGTCTCTGATTGCTCTATCATAGAAGTTTAGTAGTGCATTTTACTCGACCTTCCACGCGCTTTAAGATGCCGCCTAGCCCAGTACGCTATCTGAAATAGGAGCGACGTAAGATGAACAAATGTGATAGAATTACGCTGCATTCTTATATTAACCGTAATATAAAATGATCTAATCGGGCCTCCGTTTGCCTTATCCTATAAGTTTAATAGTGCATTTCACTTGCCATTTCATGCGCTTTGAAATGCCGCTTAGCCCAATACGCTATCTGAAATAGGAGCGACGTAAATTGAAAAAATGTGATAGAACTTCGCTGCATTCTTATATTAACCGTAATATAAAATGATCTAATCGGGTCTCTGTTTGCCCTATCATAGAAGTTTAATAGTGCATTTCACTCGTCATTTCATGCGCTTTGAGATGCCGCTAAGCCCAATAAGCTATCTGTAATAGGAGGGACGTAAATTGAACAAATGTGATAGAATTTCGCTGAATTCTTATATTAACCAAAATATAAAATGATCAAATCGGGTCTCTGATTGCCCTATCATAGAAGTGTAATATAGCATTTCACTCGTCGTTTCATGCGCTTTGAGATGCCGCTAAGCCCAATAAGCTATCTGTAATAGGAGCGACGTAAATTGAACAAATGTGATAGAATTTCGCGGAATTCTTATATTAACCAAAATATAAAATGATCTAATCGGGTCTCTGATTGCCCTATCATAGAAGTTTAATAGTGCATTTTACTTGCCATTCCACGCGCTTTAAGATGCCGCCTAGCCCAGTACGCCATCTGAAATAGAAGCGACGTAAGTTGAACAAATGTGATAGAATTTCGCTGAATTCTTTTATTAACCATAATGTAAAATGATCTGATCGGGGCTCTGATCGCCATAGCCTAGAAGTTTAACAGTGCATTTTATTCGCCATTTCATGCGCTTTGAGATGCCGCTTAGCCGAGTTCGCTATCTGAAATAGGAGCGACGTAAATTGAACAAATGTGATAGAATTTCGCTGAATTCTTATATTAACCAAAATATAAAATGATCAAATCGGGTCTCTGATTGCCCTATCATAGAAGTGTAATATAGCATTTCACTCGTCGTTTCATGCGCTTTGAGATGCCGCTAAGCCCAATAAGCTATCTGTAATAGGAGCGACGTAAATTGAACAAATGTGATAGAATTTCGCGGAATTCTTATATTAACCTTAATGTAAAATGATATAATCGGGTCTCTGTTCGCCCTAGCCTAGAAGTTTAATAGTGCATTTTATTCGATATTTCATGCACTTTGAGATGCCGCTTAGCTCAATACGCTATCTGAAATAGGAGCGACGTAAATTGAACAAATGTGATAGAATTTCCCTGAAATCTTTTATTAAACAAAATATAAAATGATCTAATCGGGTCTCTGATTGCCCTATCATAGAAGTTTAGTAGTGCATTTTACTCGCCATTCCACGCGCTTTAAGCTGCCGCCTAGCCCAGTACGCTATCTAAAATAGGAGCGACGTAAGTGGAACAAATGTGATAGAATTACGCTGAACTCTTATATATTAACCGTAATATAAAATGATCTAATCGGGTCTCTGTTTGCCTTATCCTAGAAGTTTAGTATTGCATTTTACTCGCCATTTCATGCGCTTTGAGATGCCGCTTAGCCCAATACGCTATCTGAAATAGGAGCGACGTAAATTGAACAAATGTGATAGAATTTCCGTGAATTCTTATATTAACCTTAATGTAAAATGATCTGATCGGGTCTCTGTTCGCCCTACCATAGAAGTCTAATAGTGCATTTCACTCGCCATTTCATGCGCTTTGAGATGCCGCTTAGCCCAATACGTTATTTGAAATACGAGCGACGTAAATTGAACAAATGTGATAGAATTACGCTGAATTCTTATATTAACCTTAATGTAAAATGATCTAATCGGGTCTCTGTTCGCCCTACCATAGAAGTCTAATGGTGCATTTCACTCGTCATTTCATTCGCTCTGAGATGCCGCCTAGCCCAGTACGCTATCTGAAATAGGAGCGACGTAAATTGAACAAATGTGATAGAATTTCCGTGAATCCTTATATTAACCTTAATGTAAAATGATCTAATCGGGTCTCTGTTCGCCCAACCATAGAAGTCTAATAGTGCATTTCACTCGCCATTTCATGCGCTTTGAGATGCCGTTTAGCCCAATACGCCATCTGAAATAGGAGCGACGTAAGTTGAACAAATGTGATAGAATTTCGCTGAATTCTTTTATTAACCATAATGTAAAATGATCTGATCGGGGCTCTGTTCGCCCTAGCCTAGAAGTTTAATACTGCATTTTATTCGCCATTTCATGCGCTTTGAGACGCCGCTTAGCCGAGTTCGCTATCTGAAATAGGAGCGACGTAAATTGAACAAATGTGATAGAATTTCGCAGAATTCTTATATTAACCAAAATATAAAATGATCTAATCGGGTCTCTGTTCGCCCTAGCCTAGTAGTTCAATAGTGCATTTTATTCGCCATTTTATGCGCTTTGAGATGCCGCTTAGCCGAATACGCTATCTGAAATAGGAGCGACGTAAATTGAACAGATGTGATAGAATCTCCCTGAAATCTTATCTTAACCATAATATAAAATGATCTAATCGGGTCTCTGTTCGCCCTAGCCTAGAAGTTTAATAGTGCATTTTATTCGCCATTTCATGCGCTTTTAGATGCCGCTTAGCCTGGGACGCTATCTGAAATAGGAACGACGTAAATTGAACAAATGTGATAGAATTTCACTGAATTCTTAAATTAACCATAATATGAAATGATCTAATCGGGTCTCTGTTTGCCCTACCATAGAAGTTTAATAGTGCATTTTACTCGCCATTGCATGTGCTTTGAGATGCCGCATAGCCCAATACGCTATCTGAAATAGGAGCGACGTAAATTGAACAAATGTGATAGAATTTCCGTGAATCCTTGTATTAACATTAATGTAAAATGATCTAATCGGGTCTCTGTTCGCCCTACCATAGAAGTCTAATGGTGCATTTCATGCGCCTTGAGATCCCGCTTAGCCCAATACGCCATCTGAAATAGGAGCGACGTAAATTGAACAAATGTGATAGAATTTCCGTGAATCCTTGTATTAACATTAATGTAAAATGATCTAATCGGGTCTCTGTTCGCCCTACCATAGAAGTCTAATGGTGCATTTCATGCGCCTTGAGATCCCGCTTAGCCCAATACGCCATCTGAAATAGGAGCGACGTAAATTGAACAAATGTGATAGAATTTCCCTGAAATCTTATATTAATAAAATATAAATTGATCTAATCGGGTCTCTGATTGCCCTATCATAGAAGATTAGTAGTGCATTTTACTCGCCATTCCACGCGCTTTAAGATGCCGCCTAGCCCATTACGCTATCTGAAATAGGAGCGACGTAACTTGAACAAATGTGATAGAATTACGCTGAATTCTTATATTAACCGTAATATAAAATGATCTAATCTAGTCTCTGATTGCCCTATCATAGAAGGTTAATAGTGCATTTTACTCGCCATTCCACGCGCTTTAAGATGCCGCCTGGCCCAGTACGCTATCTGAAATAGGAGCGACGTAACTTGAACTAATGTGACAGAAATACGCTGAATTCTTATATTAACCGTAATATAAAACGATCTAATCGGGTCTCTGTTTGCCTTATCCTAGAAGTTTAATAGCGCATTTTACTCGCCATTTCATGCGCGTTGAGATGCCGCTTAGCCCAATACGCTATCTGGAATAGGAGCGACGTAAATTGAACAAATGTGATAGGATTTTGCTGAATTCTTAAATTAACCATAATATAAAATGGTCTAATCGGGTCTCTGTTTGCCGAACCCTAGAAGTTTAATAGTGCATTTCACTCGTCATTTCATGCGCTTTGAGATGCCGCTAAGCTCAATAAGCTATCGGAAATAGGAGCGACGTAAATTGAACAAATGTGATAGAATTTCGCAGAATTCTTATGTTAACCAAAATATAAAATGATCTAATCTGGTCTCTGTTCGCCATAGCCTAGAAGTTTAATAGTGCATTTTGTTCGCCATTTCATGCGCTTTGTGATGCCGCTTAGCCCAATACGCTATCTGAAATAGCAGCGACGTAAATTGGACAAATGTGCTAGAATTTCCCTGAAATCTTATATTAAACAAAATATAAAATGATCTAATCGGGTCTCTTATTGCTCTATCACAGAAGTTTAGTAGTGCATTTTACTCGCCCTTCCACGCGCTTTAAGATGCCGCCTAGCCCAGTACGCTATCTGAAATAGGAGCGACGTAAGATGAACAAATGTGATAGAATTACGCTGAATTCTTATATTAATCGTAATATAAAATGATCTAATCGGGTCTCTGTTTGCCCTACCCTAGAAGTTTAATAGTGAATTTTATTCGCCATTTCATGCGCTTTGAGATGCCGCATAGCCTAATACGCTATCTGAAATACGAGCGACGTAAATTGAACAAATGTGATAGAATTTCCGTGAATTCTTATATTAACCTTAATGTAAAATGATCTAATCGGGTCTCTGTTCGCCCTAGCCTAGAAGTTTAATAGTGCATTTTAGTCGCCATTTCATGCGCTTTGAGATGCCGCTTCGCCCAATACGCTATCTGAAATAGGAGCGACGTAAATTGGACAAATGTGATAGAATTTCCCTGAAATCTTATATTAAACAAAATATAAAATGATCTAATCGGGTCTCTGATTGCCCTATCATAGAAGATTAGTAGTGCATTTTACTCGCCATTCCACGCGCTTTAAGATGCCTCCTAGCCCAGTACGCTATCTGAAATATGAGCGACGTAAGTTGAACAAATGTGATAGAATTACGCTGCATTCTTATATTAACCGTAATATAAAATGATGTAATCGGGCCTCTGTTTGCCTTACCCTAGAAGTTTAATAGTGCATTATACTCGCCATTTCATGCGCTTCGAGATGCCGCTTAGCCCAATACGCTATCTGAAATAGGAGCGACATAAATTGAACAAATGTGATAGAATTTCGCTGAATTCTTAAATTAACCATAATAACGAATGATCTAATCGGGTCTCTGTTTGCCCAACCCTAGAAGTTTAACAGTGCATTTTACTCGCCATTTCATGCGCTCTGAAATGCCGCATAGCCCAATACATTATCTGAAATAGGAGCGACGTAAATTGGACAAATGTGATAGAATTTCCGTGAATCCTTATATTAACCTTAACGTAAAATGATCTAATCGGGTCTCTGTTCGCCCTACCATAGAAGTCTAATGGTGCATTTCACTCGCCATTTCATGCGCTTTGAGATGCCGCTTAGCCCAATACGCTATCTGAAATAGGAGCGACGTAAATTGAACAAATGTGATAGAATTTCCCTGAAATCTTATATTAAAGAAAATATAAAATGATCTAATCGGGTCTCTGATTGCTCTATCATAGAAATTTAGTAGTGCATTTTACTCGACCTTCCACGCGCTTTAAGATGCCGCCTAGCCCAGTACGCTATCTGAAATACGAGCGACGTAAATTGAACAAATGTGATAGAACTTCGCTGAATTCTTAAATTAACCATAATATAAAATGATCGAATCGGGTCTCTGTTTGCCCTACCCTAGAACTTTAATAGTGCAATTTATTCGCCATTTCATGCGCTTTGAGATGCCGCATAGCCCAATACGCTATCTGAAATAGGAGCGATGTAAATTGAACAAATGTGATAGAATTTCGCTGAATTCTTTTATTAACCATGATGTTAAATGATCTGATCGGGGCTCTGTTCGCCCTAGCCTAGAAGTTTAATAGTGCATTTTATTCGCCATTTCATGCGCTTTGAGATGCCGCTTAGCCGAATTCGCTATCTGAAATAGGAGCGACGTAAATTGAACAAATGTGATAAAATTTCCCTGAAATCTTATATTAAATAAAATATAAAATGATCAAATCGGGTCTCTGATTGCCCTATCATAGAAGTTTAGTAGTGCATTTTACTCGCCATTCCACGCGCTTTAAGATGCCGCCCAGCCCAGTACGCTATATGAAATAAGAGCGACGTAAATTGCACAAATGTGATAGAATTTTGCTGAATTCATAAATTAACCATAATATAAAATGATCTAATCGGGTCTCTGTTTGCCTTATCCTAGAAGTTGAATAGTGCATTTCACTCGCCATTTCATGCGCTTTGAAATGCTGCTTAGCCCAATACGCTATCTGAAATAGGAGCGACGTAAATTGAACACATGTGATAGAACTTCGCTGAATTCTTAAATTAACCGTAATATAAAACGATCGAATCGGGTCTCTGTTTGCCCTACCCTAGAAGTTTAATAGTGCATTTTATTCGCCATTTCATGCGCTTTGAGATGCCGCATAGCCCAATACGCTATCTGAAATAGGAGCGACGTAAATTGAACAAGTGTGATACAATTTCCCTGAAATCTGATATTAAACAAAATATAAAATGATCTAATCGTGTCTCTGATTGCCCTATCATAGAAGTTTAGTAGTGCATTTTACTCGCCATTCCACGCGCTTTAAGATGCCGCCTAGCCCAGTACGCTATCTGAAATAGGAGCGACGTAAGTTGAACAAATGTGATAGAATTACGCTGAATTCTTAAATTAACCATAATATAAAATGATCTAATCGGGTCTTTGTTTGCCCTACCCTAGAAGTTTAATAGTCCATTTTACTCGCCATTGCATGTGCTTTGAGATGCCGCATAGCCCAATACGCTATCTGAAATAGGAGCGACGTAAATTGAACAAATGTGACAGAATTTCCGTGCATTCTTATATTAACCTTAATGTACAATGATCCAATCGGGTCTCTGTTCGCCCTACCATAGAAGTCTAATAGTGCATTTCACTCGCCATTTCTTGCGCTTTGAGATGCCGCTTAGCCCAATACGCTATGTGAAATAGGAGCGACGTAAGTTGAACAAATGTGATAGAATTTCGCTGAATTCTTAAATTAACCAAAATATAAAATGATCTCATCGGGTCTCTGTTTGCCCTACCCTAGAAGTTTAATAGTGCATTTTACTCGCCATTCCACGCGCTTTAAGATGCCGCCCAGCCCAGTACGCTATATGAAATAGGAGCGACGTAAATTGAACAAATGTGATAGAATTTTGCTGAATTCTTAAATTAACCAAAATATAAAATGATCTCATCGGGTCTCTGTTTGCCCTACCCTAGAAGTTTAATAGTGCATTTTACTCGCCATTCCACGCGCTTTAAGATGCCGCCCAGCCCAGTACGCTATATGAAATAAGAGCGACGTAAATTGCACAAATGTGATAGAATTTTGCTGAATTCATAAATTAACCAAAATATAAAATGATCTGATCGGGGCTCTGTTCGCCCTAGCCTAGAAGTTTAATAGTGCATTGTATTCGCCATTTCATGCGCTTTGAGATGCCGCTTAGCCGAATTCGCTATCTGAAATAGGAGCGACGTAAATTGAACAAATGTGATAAAATTTCCCTGAAATCTTATATTAAACAAAATATAAAATGATCAAATCGGGTCTCTGATTGCCCTATCATAGAAGTTTAATAGTGCATTTCACTCGTCATTTCATGCGCTTTGAGATGCAGCTAAGCCCAATAAGCTATCTGAAATAGGAGCGACGTAAATTGAACAAATGTGATAGAACTTCGCTGAATTCTTAAATTAACCATAATATAAAATGATCGAATCGGGTCTCTGTTTGCCCCACCCTAGAAGTTTAATAGTGCATTTTATTCGCCATTTCATGCGCTTTGAGATGCCGCATAGCCCAATACGCTATCTGAAATAGGAGCGACGTAAATTGAACAAATGTGATACAATTTCCCTGAAATCTGATATTAAACAAAATATAAAATGATCTAATCGTGTCTCTGATTGCCCAATCATAGAAGTTTAGTAGTGCATTTTACTCGCCATTCCACGCGCTTTAAGATGCCGAATAGCCCAGTACGCTATCTGAAATAGGAGCGACGTAAGTTGAACAAATGTGATAGAATTACGCCGACTTCTTATATTAACCGTAATATAAAATGATCTAATCGGGTCACTGTTTGCCTCATCCTAGAAGTTTCACAGTGCATTATACTCGCCATTTCATGCACTTTGAGATGCCGCTTAGCACAATACGCTATCTGAAATAGGAGCGACGTAAATTGAACGAATGTGATAGAATTACGCTGAATTCTTAAATTAACCATAATATAAAATGATCTAATCGGGTCTCTGTTCGCCCTACCATAGAAGTCTAATAGTGCATTTCACTCGCCATTTCATGCGCTTTGAGATGCCGCCTAGCCCTGTACGCTATCTGAAATAGGAGCGACGTAAGCTGAACAAATGTGATAGAATTACGCTGCATTCTTATATTTACCGTAATATAAAATGATCTAATCGGGTCTCTGTTTGCCTTATCCTAGAAGTTTCATAGCGCATTTTACTCACCATTTCATGCGCTTTGTGAGGCCGCTTAGCCCAATACGCTATCTGAAATAGGAGCGACGTAAATTGAACAAATGTGATAGAATTTCCCTGAAATCTTATATTAAACAAAATATAAAATGATCTAATCGGGTCTCTGTTTGCCTTATCCTAGAAGTTTAATAGTGCATAATACTCGCCATTTCATGCGCTTTTAGATGCCGCTTAGCCCAATACGCTATCTGAAATCGGAGCGACGTAAATTGAACAAATGTGATAGAATTTCCCTGAAATCTTATATTAATCAAAATATAAAATGATCTAATCGTGTCTCTGATTGCCCTATCGTAGAAGATTAGTAGTGCATTTTACTCGCCATTCCATGCGCTTTACGATGCCGCCTAGCCCAGTACATTATCTGAAACAGGAGCGACGTAACTTGAACAAATGTGATAGAATTACGCTGCATTCTTATATTAACCGTTATATAAAATGATCTAATCGGGTCTCTGTTTGCCTTATCCTGGAAGTTTAATAGCGCATTTTACTCGCCATTCCACGCGCTTTAAGATGCCGCCTAGCCCAGTATGCTATCTGAAATAGGAGCGACGTAAATTGAACAAATGTGATAGAATTTCGCTGAATTCTTAAATTAACCATAATATAAAATGATCTAATCGGGTCTCTGTTTGCCTTATCCCAGAAGTTTAATAGTGCATTATACTCGCCATTTCATGCGCTTTTAGATGCCGTCTAGCCCAGTACGCTATCTGAAATAGGAGCGACGTAAATTGAACAAATGTGATAGAATTTCCGTGAATCCTTATATTAACATAAATGTAAAATCATCTACTCGGGTCTCTGTTCGCCCTACCATAGAAGTCTAATGGTGCATTTCACTCGTCATTTCATGCGCTTTGAGATGCCGCCTAGCTCAGTACGCTACCTGAAATAGGAGCGACGTAAATTGAACAAATGTGACAGAATTTCCGTGCATTCTTATATTAACCTTAATGTACAATGATCCAATCGGGTCTCTGTTTGCCTTATCCTAGAAGTTGAATAGTGCATTTCACTCGCCATTTCATGCGCTTTGAAATGCTGCTTAGCCCAATACGCTATCTGAAATAGGAGCGACGTAAATTGAACACATGTGATAGAACTTCGCTGAATTCTTAAATTAACCGCAATATAAAACGATCGAATCGGGTCTCTGTTTGCCCTACCCTAGAAGTTTAATAGTGCATTTTATTCGCCATTTCATGCGCTTTGAGATGCGGCTTAGCCGAATTCGCTATCTGAAATAGGAGCGACGTAAATTGAACAAATGTGATATAATTTCCCTGAAATCTTATATTAAATAAAATATAAAATGATCAAATCGGGTCTCTGATTGCCCTATCATAGAAGTTTAATATAGCATTTCACTCGTCGTTTCATGCGCTTTGAGATGCCGCTAAGCCCAATAAGCTATCTGTAATAGGAGCGACGTAAATTGAACAAATGTGATAGAATTTCGCGGAATTCTTAACTTAATCATAATATAAAATGATCTAAACGGGTCTCTGTTCGCCCTACCCTAGAAGTTTAATAGTGCATTTCACTCGTCACTTCATGCGCTTTGAGATGCCGCTAAGCCCAATAAGCTATCTGAAATAGGAGCGACGCAAATTGAACAAATGTGATAAAATTTCCCTGAAATCTTATATTAAACAAAATATAAAATGATCTAATCGGGTCTCTGATTGCTCTACCATAGAAGTTTAGTAGTTCATTTTACTCGCCCTTCCACGCGCGTTAAGATGCCGCCTAGCCCAGTACGCTATCTGAAATAGGAGCGCCGTAAGATGAACAAATGTGATAGAATTACGCTGAATTCTTATATTAACCGTAATATAAAATGATCTAATCGGGTCTCTGTTTGCCTTATCCTAGAAGTTGAATAGTGCATTTCACTCGCCATTTCATGCGCTTTGAAATGCTGCTTAGCCCAATACGCTATCTGAAATAGGAGCGACGTAAATTGAACACATGTGATAGAACTTCGCTGAATTCTTAAATTAACCGCAATATAAAACGATCGAATCGGGTCTCTGTTTGCCCTACCCTAGAAGTTTAATAGTGCATTTTATTCGCCATTTCATGCGCTTTGAGATGCCGCATAGCCCAATACGCTATCTGAAATAGGAGCGACGTAAATTGAACAAGTGTGATACAATTTCCCTGAAATCTGATATTAAACAAAATATAAAATGATCTAATCGTGTCTCTGATTGCCCTATCATAGAAGTTTAGTAGTGCATTTTACTCGCCATTCCACGCGCTTTAAGATGCCGCCTATCCCAGTACGCTATCTGAAATAGGAGCGACGTAAGTTGAACAAATGTGATAGAATTACGCTGAATTCTTAAATTAACCATAATATAAAATGATCTAATCGGGTCTTTGTTTGCCCTACCCTAGAAGTTTAATAGTCCATTTTACTCGCCATTGCATGTGCTTTGAGATGCCGCATAGCCCAATACGCTATCTGAAGTAGGAGCGACGTAAATTGAACAAATGTGACAGAATTTCCGTGCATTCTTATATTAACCTTAATGTACAATGATCCAATCGGGTCTCTGTTCGCCCTACCATAGAAGTCTAATAGTGCATTTCACTCGCCATTTCTTGCGCTTTGAGATGCCGCTTAGCCCAATACGCTATGTGAAATAGGAGCGACGTAAGTTGAACAAATGTGATAGAATTTCGCTGAATTCTTAAATTAACCAAAATATAAAATGATCTCATCGGGTCTCTGTTTGCCCTAGCCTAGAAGTTTAATAGCGCATTTTACTCGCCATTTCATGCGCTTTGAGATGCCGCTTAGCCCAATACGGTATCTGAAATATTAGCGACGTAAATTGAACAAATGTGACAGAATTTCCGTGAATTCTTATATTAACCTTAATGCACAATGATCCAATCGGGTCTCCGTTTGCCTTATCCTAGAAGTTTCATAGCGCATTTTACTCACCATTTCATGCGCTTTGTGAGGCCGCTTAGCCCAATACGCTATCTGAAATAGGAGCGACGTAAATTGAACAAATGTGATAGAATTTCCCTGAAATCTTATATTAAACAAAATATAAAATGATCTAATCGGGTCTCTGTTTGCCTTATCCTAGAAGTTTAATAGTGCATTATACTCGCCATTTCATGCGCTTTTAGATGCCGCTTAGCCCAATACGCTATCTGAAATCGGAGCGACGTAAATTGAACAAATGTGATAGAATTTCGCTGAATTCTTAAATTAACCATAATATAAAATGATCTAATCGGGTCTCTGTTCGCCCTACCCTAGAAGTTTAATAGTGCATTTCACTCGTCACTTCATGCGCTTTGAGATGCCGCTAAGCCCAATAAGCTATCTGAAATAGGAGCGACGTAAATTGAACAAATGTGATAAAATTTCCCTGAAATCTTATATTAAACAAAATATAAAATGATCTAATCGGGTCTCTGATTGCTCTACCATAGAAGTTTAGTAGTTCATTTTACTCGCCCTTCCACGCGCGTTAAGATGCCGCCTAGCCCAGTACGCTATATGAAATAGGAGCGACGTAAATTGAACACATGTGATAGAACTTCGCTGAATTCTTAAATTAACCGCAATATAAAACGATCGAATCGGGTCTCTGTTTGCCCTACCCTAGAAGTTTAATACTGCATTTTATTCGCCATTTCATGCGCTTTGAGATGCAGCTAAGCCCAATAAGCTATCTGAAATAGGAGCGACGTAAATTGAACAAATGTGATAAAATTTCCCTGAAATCTTATATTAAACAAAATATAAAATGATCTAATCGGGTCTCTGATTGCCCTATCATAGAAGTTTAGTAGTGCATTTTACTCGCCATTCCACGCGCTTTAAGATGCCGCCTAGCCCAGTACGCTACCTGAAATAGGAGCGACGTAAGATGAACAAATGTGATAGAATTACGCTGCATTCTTATATTAACCGTAATATAAAATGATCTAATCGGGCCTCTGTTTGCCTTATCCTATAAGTTTAATAGTGCATTTCACTCGCCATTTCATGCGCTTTGAAATGCTGCTTAGCCCAATACGCTATCTGAAATAGGAGCGATGTAAATTGAACAAATGTGATAGAATTTCGCTGAATTCTTTTATTAACGATAATGTAAAATGATCTAATCGGGTCTCTGTTCGCCCTCGCCTAGAAGTTTAATAGTGCATTTCATTCGCCATTTCATGCGCTTTGAGATGCCGCTTTGCCCAATACGCTATATGAAATAGGAGCGACGTAAATTGAACAAATGTGATAGAATTTTGCTGAATTCTTAAATTAACCATAATATAAAATGATCTAACCGCGTCTCTTTTTGCCCTACCCTAGAAGTTTAATAGTGCATTTCACTCGTCATTTCATGCGCTTTGAAATGCTGCTTAGCCCAATACGCTATCTGAAATAGGAGCGACGGAAGTTGCACAAATGCTATAAAATTTTGCTGACATCTTAAATTAACCATAATATAAAATGGTCTAATCGGGACTCTGGTTGCCCTATCATAGAATTTTAATAGTGCATTTTACTCGCCATTCCACGCGCTTTAAGATGCCGCCTAGCCCAGTATGCTATCTGCAATAGGAGCGACGTAAATTGAACAAATGTGATAGAATTTTGCTGAATTCTTAAATTAACCATAATATAAAATGATCTAACCGCGTCTCTTTTTGCCCTACCGTAGAAGTTTCATAGTGCATTTTACTCGCCATTTCATGCGCTTTGAGATGCATCTTAGCCCAATACGCTATCTGAAATAGGAGCGACGTAAATTGAACAAATGTGATACAATTTCCCTGAAATCTTATATTAAACAAAATATAAAATGATCTAATCGGGTCTCTGATTGCCCTATCATAGAAGTTTAGTAGTGCATTTTACTCGCCATTCCACGCGCTTTAAGATGCCGCCTAGCCCAGTACGATATCTGAAATAGGAGCGACGTAAGTTGAACAAATGTGATAGAATTTTGCTGAATTCTTAAATTAACCATAATATAAAATGATCTAATCGGGTCTCTGTTTGCCCTACCCTAGAAGTTTAATAGTGCATTTCACCCGTCCCTTCATGCGCTTTGAGATGCCTCTAAGCCCAATAAGCTATCTGAAATAGGAGCGACGTAAATTGAACAAATGTGATAGAATTTCGCAGAATTCTTATATTAACCAAATATAAAATGATCTAATCTGGTCTCTGTTCGCCCTAGCCTAGAAGTTTAATAGTGCATTTTGTTCGCCATTTCATGCGCTTTGAGATGCCGCTTAGCCCAATACGCTATCTGAAATACGAGCGACGTAAATTGAACAAATGTGATAGAATTTCCCTGAAATCTTATATTAAACAAAATATAAAATGATCTAATCGGGTCTCTGATTGCTCTATCATAGAAGTTTAGTAGTGCATTTTACTCGCCCTTCCACTCGCTTTAAGATGCCGCCTAGCCCAGTACGCTATCTGAAATAGGAGCGACGTAAGATGAAGAAATGTGAAAGAATTACGCTGAATTCTTATATTAACCGTAATATAAAATGATCTAATCGGGTCTCTGTTTGCCTTATCCTAGAAGTTGAATAGTGCATTTCACTCGCCATTTCATGCACTTTGAAATGCCGCCTAGCCCAGTACGCTATCTGAAATAGGAGCGACGTAAGTTGAACAAATGTGATAGAATTACGCCGACTTCTTATATTAACCGTAATATAAAATGATCTAATCGGGTCTCTGTTTGCCTCATCCTAGAAGTTTCACAGTGCATTATACTCGCCATTTCATGCGCTTTGAGATGCCGCTTAGCACAATACGCTATCTGAAATAGGAGCGACGTGAATTGAACGAATGTGATAGAATTACGCTGAATTCTTAACTTAACCATTATATAAAATGATCTAATCGGGTCTCTGTTCGCCCTACCATAGAAGTCTAATAGTGCATTTCACTCGCCATTTCATGCGCTTTGAGATGCCGCCTAGCCCAGTATGCTATCTGCAATAGGAGCGACGTAAATTGAACAAATGTGATACAATTTCCCTGAAATCTTATATTAATCAAAATATAAAATGATCTAATCGGGTCTCTGATTGCCCTATCATAGAAGATTAGTAGTGCATTTTACTCGCCATTCGATGCGCTTTAAGATGCCGCCTATCCCCGTACATTATCTGAAACAGGAGCGACGTAACTTGAACAAATGTGATAGAATTACGCTGCATTCTTATATTAACCGTTATATAAAATGATCTAATCGGGTCTCTGTTTGCCTTATCCTAGAAGTTTAATAGCGCATTTTACTCGCCATTTCACGCGCTTTAAGATGCCGCCTAGCCCAGTATGCTATCTGAAATAGGAGCGACGTAAATTGAACAAATGTGATAGAATTTCGCTGAATTCTTAAATTAACCATAATATAACATGATCTAATCGGGTCTCTGTTTGCCTTATCCTAGAAGTTTAATAGTGCATTATACTCGCCATTTCATGCGCTTTTAGATGCCGCCTAGCCCAGTACGCTATCTGAAATAGGAGCGACGTAAATTGAACAAATGTGATAGAATTTCCGTGAATCCTTATATTAACCTTAACGTAAAATGATCTAATCGGGTCTCTGTTCGCCCTACCATAGAAGTCTAATGGTGCATTTCACTCGCCATTTCATGCGCTTTGAGATGCCGCTTAGCCCAATACGCTATCTGAAATATGGGCGACGTAAATTGAACAAATGTGATAGAATTTCCCTGAAATCTTATATTAAACAAAATATAAAATGATCTAATCGGGTCTCTGATTGCTCTATCATAGAAGTTTAGTAGTGCATTTTACTCGACCTTCCACGCGCTTTAAGATGCCGCCTAGCCCAGTACGCTATCTGAAATAGGAGCGACGTAAGATGAACAAATGTGATAGAATTACGCTGCATTCTTATATTAACCGTAATATAAAATGATCTAATCGGGCCTCCGTTTGCCTTATCCTATAAGTTTAATAGTGCATTTCACTCGCCATTTCATGCGCTTTGAAATGCCGCTTAGCCCAATACGCTATCTGAAATAGGAGCGACGTAAATTGAAAAAATGTGATAGAACTTCGCTGCATTCTTATATTAACCGTAATATAAAATGATCTAATCGGGTCTCTGTTTGCCCTATCATAGAAGTTTAATAGTGCATTTCACTCGTCATTTCATGCGCTTTGAGATGCCGCTAAGCCCAATAAGCTATCTGTAATAGGAGGGACGTAAATTGAACAAATGTGATAGAATTTCGCTGAATTCTTATATTAACCAAATATAAAATGATCAAATCGGGTCTCTGATTGCCCTATCATAGAAGTGTAATATAGCATTTCACTCGTCGTTTCATGCGCTTTGAGATGCCGCTAAGCCCAATAAGCTATCTGTAATAGGAGCGACGTAAATTGAACAAATGTGATAGAATTTCGCGGAATTCTTATATTAACCAAAATATAAAATGATCTAATCGGGTCTCTGATTGCCCTATCATAGAAGTTTAATAGTGCATTTTACTTGCCATTCCACGCGCTTTAAGATGCCGCCTAGCCCAGTACGCCATCTGAAATAGAAGCGACGTAAGTTGAACAAATGTGATAGAATTTCGCTGAATTCTTTTATTAACCATAATGTAAAATGATCTGATCGGGGCTCTGATCGCCATAGCCTAGAAGTTTAACAGTGCATTTTATTCGCCATTTCATGCGCTTTGAGATGCCGCTTAGCCGAGTTCGCTATCTGAAATAGGAGCGACGTAAATTGAACAAATGTGATAGAATTTCGCTGAATTCTTATATTAACCAAAATATAAAATGATCAAATCGGGTCTCTGATTGCCCTATCATAGAAGTGTAATATAGCATTTCACTCGTCGTTTCATGCGCTTTGAGATGCCGCTAAGCCCAATAAGCTATCTGTAATAGGAGCGACGTAAATTGAACAAATGTGATAGAATTTCGCGGAATTCTTATATTAACCTTAATGTAAAATGATATAATCGGGTCTCTGTTCGCCCTAGCCTAGAAGTTTAATAGTGCATTTTATTCGATATTTCATGCACTTTGAGATGCCGCTTAGCTCAATACGCTATCTGAAATAGGAGCGACGTAAATTGAACAAATGTGATAGAATTTCCCTGAAATCTTTTATTAAACAAAATATAAAATGATCTAATCGGGTCTCTGATTGCCCTATCATAGAAGTTTAGTAGTGCATTTTACTCGCCATTCCACGCGCTTTAAGCTGCCGCCTAGCCCAGTACGCTATCTAAAATAGGAGCGACGTAAGTGGAACAAATGTGATAGAATTACGCTGAACTCTTATATATTAACCGTAATATAAAATGATCTAATCGGGTCTCTGTTTGCCTTATCCTAGAAGTTTAGTATTGCATTTTACTCGCCATTTCATGCGCTTTGAGATGCCGCTTAGCCCAATACGCTATCTGAAATAGGAGCGACGTAAATTGAACAAATGTGATAGAATTTCCGTGAATTCTTATATTAACCTTAATGTAAAATGATCTGATCGGGTCTCTGTTCGCCCTACCATAGAAGTCTAATAGTGCATTTCACTCGCCATTTCATGCGCTTTGAGATGCCGCTTAGCCCAATACGTTATTTGAAATACGAGCGACGTAAATTGAACAAATGTGATAGAATTACGCTGAATTCTTATATTAACCTTAATGTAAAATGATCTAATCGGGTCTCTGTTCGCCCTACCATAGAAGTCTAATGGTGCATTTCACTCGTCATTTCATTCGCTCTGAGATGCCGCCTAGCCCAGTACGCTATCTGAAATAGGAGCGACGTAAATTGAACAAATGTGATAGAATTTCCGTGAATCCTTATATTAACCTTAATGTAAAATGATCTAATCGGGTCTCTGTTCGCCCAACCATAGAAGTCTAATAGTGCATTTCACTCGCCATTTCATGCGCTTTGAGATGCCGTTTAGCCCAATACGCCATCTGAAATAGGAGCGACGTAAGTTGAACAAATGTGATAGAATTTCGCTGAATTCTTTTATTAACCATAATGTAAAATGATCTGATCGGGGCTCTGTTCGCCCTAGCCTAGAAGTTTAATACTGCATTTTACTCGCCATTTCATGCGCTTTGAGACGCCGCTTAGCCGAGTTCGCTATCTGAAATAGGAGCGACGTAAATTGAACAAATGTGATAGAATTTCGCTGAATTCTTATATTAACCAAAATATAAAATGATCTAATCGGGTCTCTGATTGCCCTATCATAGAAGTTTAATAGTGCATTTTACTTGCCATTCCACGCGCTTTAAGATGCCGCCTAGCCCAGTACGCTATCTGAAATAGAAGCGACGTAAGTTGAACAAATGTGATAGAATTTCGCTG